>JBBPDC010037531.1:0-11969 GCA_037974485.1 Hemigrammopetersius urotaenia | reverse complement strand
ACACACACCATCGTACATCTACACACCTTCACACACACACCATCGTACATCTACACACCTTCACACACACACCATCGTACATCTACACACCTTCACACACACACCATCGTACATCTACACACCTTCACAAACACCATCATATATCTACACACCTTCACACACACCATCGTACATCTACACACCTTCACACACACACCATCATACACCTACACACCTTCACACACACCATTGTACATCTACACGTCCACACACACACAACATAGTACATGAACATATGTGCCGTTTCCATGTTTATCAGATCCTTGTTGCAGTGTGTGATTCATAATGATCTTATGAGGTCGATGAGACTATACAATCCGTAGAGGGCATTAAAAAGAAGAGAAGGCATCATGGGCACACACACACACACACACACACACACACACACACACACACACACACACACACATATACACACATAAAACACCTGTTCCATTTGTGTGATATAGAGATCTCTGTATTATATTGCACAGTCTCACACACACACACACTATTGCAGACACTGACCTTGAGAGTGGGTGTATTGAAAGTGTAAGGTAAATGTCTGTTATGAAAAAAGTATGGCAATATTTGAGTAGTCGGTTACTATGGGAACTGAATGAAAGAAATAACATCAACATTGCTATCATTAAAAAATGTGGTTGAATTCTTTGGGCCAACAGTTGACCTAATCTTTCCAAGCAAGTTTTGTCAATTTCCTGATGTTGTTTCCAGTTTTTGGACACTGAACGTTTCTACAGACTGATGGACGGATGAAGGAGAGATAGAAGGTTTACCGCGAAGAGCGTTGTCACTCTTGAATGCAAGCACATGTTTCAGAACCTGAATCTGACAGCAGAATATTTTAACCAGTTTTAAAGATTTAAATATGAACCGAAGTCTACTTGATGTTGAAGACGGCAGAAATTCATAAAGACAAAAAAGGAGTGGCAGAAGAAGAAGAAGGCAAAGCAGATTTGGCAGAGGATGGAGAGGAGGAAAAAAGGATGAGAAGAAGAAGAGCTGGCAGAAGATGAAAAAAAGAATGAAAAATAGAGAGAAGTAAAATAGAAGAAGAAAGAAGAAGAAGACAAAGATAAGAAAGGAGAGGAAGAAGAAAAGGACATAAAAAACCTGTCAGGTTTGGTGAGCCAACTCCAGGGTAATCCAATGTTTTGTAGTGAGCTGGTTCACCTCCACACCAGTATTTTCCAGACCTTTCCTGCTCAGTTACGACCCACACACAATTACTCTGTTTGATTGGTTTCACTGGTCAGAGAGTCCACAGCACTACAAAAACACATCCACAGCAATAATAATCCAAAACATGACAAATGCCACAATGGTCAAGACTTTGTAAAGACATGAATGGTGAGGATAACAGGACTAATTATTTCAGTTGCCTCAGAGGATGTGCTGCTGCTATATTTTTCACAGAATGTATTTCAAGAATTTTATATATATATATCGGGTTATATTTATCAGGTTTTATCTTTTATAGGTGCAAGTATTGAACTGAGCAGCTTTGCCTTCATTTTTAAGAACTGCTCACAATATTTCTCCTCATTTCCAAATAAAAATATTGTTCTTTAAAGCGTCATTTTAAAGGAAATGACAAAACATCAAAATAAGAGAAATGTTGCTGCGTTTACAGAATCAGAACTTGTTCACAGTACAAATCTCTCGTTCTCTCTTCAATGGCAATAATGAGCTTTGAGGAACTTCTAGTAGTGTTTTACCCTCCAACTGGTCTCATTGTGAGAGGAGAGTGTCGATTACAGCAGTGTTTTTATACTTTTCCTCATTAAATAAGATGTGATTCAGCTGATCACTAATCAGTCCCTCATTAAGCAGAATGAGGTGCTTGTGTAGGAACTTAACAGACACTGGACTGGAATGGTTGTCACACTCAGAGATGCTGATTTAAAAATAAATAGCAGTGCTAATGATTTACAGAGTTGTATGTATATGAACAAAAAAGTAAAAAAAATCTGAAGGTGTTTTAGTGTCATGCAAAGGTAAAAATGTCAGCTTTGTTTTTAAGCAGACATTTAAACCTCTTTTGGCATCTTTCAGACAACACTGTGGTCAATATAGTACTTTAAGATCATACTGTGCAGCTCTGTCTAGGATATTTCACTGGGTGGGTGAAAAGGACAGAAAAGGAATGTGAATCCATTTCCCAGCATCATGTTTTCTCGACTGACAGCACCATAACCTCATCCTTTTGTGATGTTTTTGAGAGATGCGATTTTAATTTGACCATGTGCCCTGTGTTCAGCACCTCCCAAATCTGAAAAAATCAAACAGAACTTCTGAGAAGAGCAGAAAAAAACACGTCAGTGTGACCTCAGCGCATTTCCTCCTAGTTTATTTTACACAAATCGAAACCAGCTGCGCACTGTGTTATGACTAAGAAGATTAAGTAATGTGCGATAAGGGAAAGTAAATAATGGGTAAATAAGAGGCTGTAAATGTCTGTCGTTTAACTGCATTAAAGAGATTAATGGAAAAATTATTTCAGTAATAAGATTAGAAATACATCCAGCCACAAGAGACAATCCAGTGAACTTGCATGCATACCCCATGATTCAGAACAGACACTACAATACTAGTTCATGGGAATGTGATGAATTTCAGTGCTGTTGTTGCACTTGTTTGCACTGACGTAACATTAACTGCAGGTTCGTCTCTCCACGCTATTTAAAACGACGGTGAAAACTTTCAAAGAAAAAAAGTTACAGCTGCATAATTACTCAGTGTCCTAAAGGACTAGAAACCCAGAGTGTGGGGAATTACTGAATAAAGAACAAAGATAACAAACGAATGAATTATTTAATAGCTCTGAGCACTGAGAGCTCCGTGCCGACGCCCACTTGAAGACAGACAGCCTGCTCAGGCCTTCTCAGAACACCCTGCAGCAAACAGCACGGGAGAGTTTAAACCGAAAGGAATGAAGAGGAGCAGAGCAGAGGGAGCGAGAGAGAGGGGTGTGTGAGAGAGAGAGAGAGAGAGAGAGAGATGGGGAGAGCGAGAGAGACAGGAAGAGATGGGAGAGAGGGAGAGACAGAGAGAGACAGAGAGAGAGAGAGACAGAGAGAGACAGAGAGAGATGGGAGAGAGGGAGAGACAGAGAGAGACAGAGAGAGAGAGACCTGCAGCCTGACAACCAGAGAACAAATAACAGGGGATGGGGTGCTGACTGTATTACAAGAAAAAAAAATGTGTGAAAAAAACAGGCATATTGGCTTTCATGATTATGAGAGAGAGAGAGAGAGAGAGAGAGACAGAGAGAGAGAGAGACAGAGACAGAGACAGAGACAGAGACAGTGAGAGAGACAGAGAGAGAGTCTGTTTTGTAGGAAAGGCCAGTGTTTGTATGCGCACTACTTCAATTGTTAATTATATAGCATTTTTATAGGGAATTCCCCAGGCCTTCTTTAATAGTGAATCTTTAGCCATACCTCAATAGTGTTTTTGTCATTTCTTTAATAGTGATTTGCCCAGCAGAGAGAGAGACCTCCAGCCTGACAAGCAGAGAATGAGTAACAGGGGAGGGGGGGTGATAAATAAAGTCTGCAAAAGACAGAAACGTGTGTGTGTGTGTTTGGGGGGGGTCTGTTGTGAAAGTGAGGCCAGTGTTTGCGTGTGCTGTACATAATTTCAATGGTAAGTTCAATAGTATTTTTTGATTGTGAATTCTCCAGCCGTTCTTTAATAATGAATTCCCTAGAAAGCTTTCTTTATCAATTAAGACAAAAACGTCCTTAATGGACAGAATACAGTGCATGTGTAAAATCTGCAAGACTTTTTGAATCAGCCACAAAAGGCTCCAGCCGCCCCCAACCCACCCACACACTGAGAGACTGTTTCAACGGAATCCCTCCCTGTTATATAATATAATACACTCACGCGAGTGAGTCGTCTCCATGTCTGCAATGAATCTCTTACGATCTCTCAGTGCCCACTGCCGCTCAGCGCTGAGAAGGTCAAGGTCCAAAAACTGCATCCACATGGGTCAGGGTCAAGCATGACATACAGAAATGACTGCATTCAACAGTGGACCTTATCTTTTCTGTGGATGGTGGGAAGGGTGGGAAGGGCATGAACTGTAGCATGAATTACAAAAGGGAAAAAGGAAGAAGGCTCATCTCATAGAAAAAATGATCTCACATGTAACTGGTTTACATTTTATAAATAAGTTAGAAATGTGTTTAGGCCTAAATGCTTCAACTATTCTGGATAAAAAGAAATTAAAGAAATTCATGCTTTTTCATTCAAAAGTGATCAACATAAGGCAATCATGTCCTATAAACTCGCCGCTTTGTAGTAATAATATTGATCAACTGTATCAAATTACAGGAAGGCAAATATGGCATATAATCAAAGACATGTATGGTGTCACAGTATATTGACAGTTATGTCATGCTTGATTATAAGATGCAAAGAAAGTCATTCAGAGTCATTCCCAGTTGCCATTTCAAATGAATACACATCATAATTCAACAAGTATGTATTTAATAATGTTCTCCGGAAGGCCCTATCTGAAGCTTGTATTTACCTTCACTGTGGTTTCTGTCGTGTCAGTGTCTTTGTGTCCTGTATTTTGCATCCAAGTCAAATCGGTTTTATTGTCCTTTCAACCCTATGCACACAGTATACAGTAAATCAAAACAAAGTAGTCCATTATGCAACACAAGAACAGAAACAGAACACCACAAGAAAACCCCTAGAGCAACAAAACAACCAGACAAGACCCATTTAGTACAGTCGACAAATTAACTACACTACTAGACTGAATGAATACAATATTTTGACAGATACTGCATTCTAACATGTCCACATGTGCAAAGCAGAGGTAGACAGCTGACAGCAAAAAATTATAATAAATAAATAAAAGGACATTTACAGAGGTAATTAAAGTCTGAGCTTGTTGAATTGTTTAAGGCAGAAAATATCTATATGCAGGAGAGTTAAGTTAAGTTGTTTTGTTGGTCCGTGTGTGTGTGTGTGTGTGGGGGGGGGGGGGGGGGTTTGGTTACAGTTTATGTTTTACTTCTGGCTGAGGAGTCTGATGGCCTGAGGGAAGAAACTGTTCTCCATTCTGGCAGGGGAGGCTGGTATCCTAGAGAACCCTTTGCCATACATGAGGAGGGAGAAGAGTGTGTGAGGGGTATATGGGGTCGTCCACAATGCTGGCAGCTTTGCGGATGCAGGATGTGACATAAATGTCCATGACAGAGGGGAGAGATCCCCTGATGATCTTCTCAGCTGCCCTCAAAATCCTCTGTAGGGTCTTGCAATTCAAAACATTACAATTCCCACAGCAGGCTGTGATGCAGTTACAGAGAATGCTCTGTATATTCCCTCTGTAGAACATGACACTCTCCTCAGTCTCCGTAGTAGTAAGAGATGCTGGGCCTTCTTGGTTATGGAGGTGAAACCTGAAGTCCACCTGAGATTCTCCATGATGTGAACACCAAGGAACTTGGTCTGGAAGATCTCCACAGAGGAGCCATTGATGTTCAGTGGGGAGCGATCACACCATGCCCTGCTGCAGTCAACAACTATCTCTTTTGTTTTATCCACATTCAGGGACAAGTGTCTGATTCTGCTCTCTGCATTGATAGATAAACCCATTAGTGTTTCTTATTCATATAAGAAATGACTCCATTGGCTAATTTAGATTTTTGGAGATTTTTACATTAAATGTAGAAGATAAAAGAGATTAAGAAAAAGAAAACAGAGCAGCGAGAACTTTTAATGTTCTATTACATTGTATTCTATTGTATTGTATTATTTTCTAAACAATTCTATTCTATGCCGTTCTATTCTTAATGTACGCAGATGTGTGTACTAGCTGTGGATGTAGTTGTGGAGATGTCGATGGTAAGTATACTATATAAGATTACTATAGTATAATACTATCTTTTAAAAAAGAGCGCTTCACTCTGCCCTCTGCCTCCCTCTCTGTCTTCCTGTCCCGTGGGAGATAATGAATAATATTACTGCACATGGGAGGGTTACCTTGACTCACTGGTTTCTTTGTCAGTGAGTCCTGATGTCCACGACCCTCTCTTTTCTGCATGTATTATTCAGACCAGACTATTCACACACTGAACACACACAGACCTCTGCCTGCATGTGGCCTCCAGTTACTCTGTGTGAATAATTAATGAGTATCTTCTCTCTCTCCTTCTGTCTAATATCAGCAGACAAGTGGGACACAACACACACACCTGCAAAGAGAAATAGAGAGGTGTGTGAGTATACAGTAGTATCTCATATATAATGACTTTTCATTGTTAATTATGAACCATTACTCTTCAGTAGAGGTGGGTGGATGAGTTTGAACCCCTAACCTGTAAAAGTACTGTCAGTGAAATGATGACTCAGCTGAAAGCACACTGAATAGAAATTTAAAAATAGGGACTTAAGTTTAAAATATTCTTCTCTAATTTGGATCAATTAAGTAAAAGAAAGTCACTTTAATCTCACAAAAGTCCCGTCCCAGTGCTCATAGGGTGGAGAATTACCCTGGACATGTGGCCAGTCCATAACAGGGCAGATACACAGACAAACACACACACACACACACAAAGACACACACAAAGACACACACACACTTAAGGGCCATTTGGCATCTCTAATGAACAGGTGTTTGGAAAGTGGGAGGAAACCCGAGCTCTCGGCAGAAAGACAAAGTGTATATAGTACAACACTTTATCACATTTACAAATTAGAAAGAAGAATAGACTTAGTTAGAAAGAATATGTTTCAGGTCATTTGGCTTCTATCATAAACTGTATTTTCAGTCAATGGGTTTCCAGATCTGTTATTAATAGAAGAAGACTGTAATGTTCATTTAATGAATATCTACACTCTAAATAATAAAGGGGCCATAAATGAAATACCACAAAACACCAACCTTTAGCTCTCCAAAGAATTATTTACATTATTCAGTAAATAATGGTCTGAAGATGTGTTTTTGCGAATGAGTTGTGAAGATCCATATTATGTGAAGGTTCTAGGAAACATTTAAACACCTCCATCCCAAAATATAGTTACCTAGTATTAAGTCCACATATGTTCAGGGGCCTTCAGATCTTAATACAGCCTGGTTCCAAACTCTTCTATGTTAAAGCACTAATCACAGGCCTGTTTAGTGTCACGGCCAGAGCAAAACCTTCTACTGTCAAAAAATAATATTACAGAAAAAAAAGGAGTGGCCATTATAAATTAACATACAGTTATTTTCAAATAATTGCTGGAAATAAATATACAAAGCATTGTTTTGACAGAAACAATACAGTGTAGCAGTGAAGCTGGTTGTAATTCTGGTGAGGTCAGAACACTAGACCCTTTTTTGGAAGAAGTTATCTTTCTGCAGAAACTGGAATCAGCTGTTGTTCGCATATTCAGAAATCAGAAACGCAGTTTTCACATCTAAATCCAAAGCACAACCATATTTTTGTTGGTCAAAAAGTAATGAATAGTGTGACAAAATATTTTGATGTTGGATAAAAGAATGTATGTGTGTGTGTGTGTGTGTGTGTGTGTGTGTGTGTGTGTGTGTGTGTGTGTGTGTGTGTGTGTGTGTGTGTGTTTAAAATTAAAATCACCTGCCTGATATTCTTATCTGAAACAAGATGTGAGCAGCAGAGCCTTTAAGTCCTGGAGGTTTGGAGGTGAGGCTTTCATGGGTCAGACAAGTTTGATCATCCCACAGATGCTTGATCGGATTGAGATCTGGGGAATTTAGAAGCCAAGCCAACACCTTTAACTCTTGGTCATGTTCCTCAAACCGCTCCTGAGCAATTACTGCCATGTGGAAGGAGGTAGTGTCCTGCAGAAAGAGGCCACTACCTGTACTTGGTCTGCTTTTGGGGGTGGACAGGGGTCAGCATGGGTATTCTGACTGGTCTGCTGCTTTGCAGTCCCATCCACAGCAAGCTTTGATGCACTGTGAGTTCTGATCCCTTTCTATTGTAGCCAACGCTCATTTTTTCAGTAATTAGTGCTACAGTAGCTCTACTGTGGTATCGCACCAGATGGCATGGCCTTCACTCCCCACATGCAGCGGTAAGCCTTGGGTGGCCATGACCCTGTTGCCGGTTCACCGGTTGTCTGCTGAGGGGTTGAGGTGAGTTTGGATACTGCAAATACTACTGAACACTACTGTCTAACCATCACAATTTCTGTTCAAAGTCACACAGAACTTTCCACTCTTCCTGCTTCCAACACAGCAACAGACTTTTCTTTAAAAGATTCCTTCAGGCATGAAATAATGTTTGTGTTAAGTGTAAGTGTGATAAAAGCTGGAAACAAGACAGCAGTGTGTGTGTGTGTGTGTGTGTGTTGTACAAACATTTCAGGCCAAAAGAAATCAAACAAAAATAATGACTAATATTGTAATAATGATATACATTACATTGCTGTCCAGAGAATGACATGGATACAGGGGCTTCCCCACGTTGTGTTAAACCTTCATGATGAATGAATAGAAATGATCTGACTCCATTGTAGAAATTACTTTAAAAGGATGCAATAAAAACATTCACATTAACGTTTTACCTTCTAATTTAAAATTTAAATTCCCATTTGGAGATATTTAGGTTTTTATTTTTTAAACTGTGACAATACATTGTTTATTACAGTTAAGTTCCAAGAGCACTGGCATAGTGAAAAACCGCATTGTTGTGTTTCGGTCAAATAAAAGCAATAAAAGCATTAGTATAAACCCTAAATATGTCCCCAAATATGCTCCCAGAACACTTTAATTTCATTTAAACTTAAAGTTTAGTGCATTACCCTTAAAGAAAATGTCAAGGTAAGCCGGATTCGCCTCTTTTAATTTAAATTCCCCGCCGAGATTTGCAACTCGGAAGGTCACGGGACAAAAGTATTGGGACGCAGCGGCATTCGGGGAATAAAACCTTATCTACTCGGGCTACAAATACAAATGAGGGCTCGATGGAAAGGTCTCCTGGAGATCAATCGAACCGTGGAGTTTGAAATGTCTGAGTGCTTGCACCGCAGACAAATCACTCTTGGAGCGCGGGGGGGCTCAAACCTGGTGTGGAATTCGAAAAAAGTGCTTCCAGGTCGTCTACAGCCAGCCCTGAGTCCGCTGGAGTAAAAACATCCAGAAAAAAATACATTTATTGCCACAAGGTGGAGGATAAAAAAGTCGCAAAAAATCGTCGTGTGACTGAATCTGCGACTCCTGATCTGCGTAAAACTGGGGGGTTACTGTAATTCTGTTTTCCCTACTACACTCTAAATAAAGTGACAGTATTCTTCATGATGCGAGAGCAAAAACACTTCTTCTTCCCAAGAGATGCATGCGTATGAGGAACCTTGAATCGGTTTGAAAACCTTCACAATATAAAGGTCCAGTATAAAGGCCCAAAGGATTCTTCCAAGAACTATTACATTAACAAACATGCCCCTGAATATTTTTTATTAACTAAAGTGATTCTGCCTTGGTGTTGAACAAAGAGCACTTTTGGGTAACTTTACTTTTAAAGGTGTATGAGTTTGCTACAACATTGCATTACTGATTCAGGAGCTTCATATGAGAAACTCAGAGCTGGTGTGAAAACAGCTAATGGAAACCTGTGAACCCAGATGTGACCTCTGTTTCTGGATGCTGCTCCCTCTTCCCTTGTTCTTTGTCTAAAGGAATTAAAAGAGCATCTTCAGGGATAGCCTACGTTTAATTACACGCTCATTTTGGTTTGATATTTGATACCGGACGCAGTTTGGCAGCACGTGAATTAGCAAATCGCACAATCCGAGGGGCAGCATACCTCCCTCGAAACTCAGCCAGAGCACTATCTTGATCTGGAGAGAAACACTGACAGTTTGTTCTCTCTCATTTGCCAAGATCTGAGTGCGAGAGCCCTGAGGTTTGTCTGAAAGGTCGGATGGTTTGCCAAATGCGAGGCATTAGTCAGCCTTGGCCTGAGAGAGAGTGCTCAGACATTAAGAGAGGGCCTTTTCACTGCTGGTCTAATTGGAATGAGCTCATGGTGGTTAGCCGGAGCTCCATCGCTGGGTTACGTGTCGGTTTGGGAAAGGCCGCTGGGTCTGGCTCTGTGAGGGGAAGGGTAATTCTTCAGCTTAACCTTTTCTCTTTGTAACCTGAAACACAAACACACACAAACCAGTTTCAATCAACAATTAAACTTATGTGCTGGAATTAATTGCGCCTGCTAATGTATGCTGCTGACCTTTAGGAATGACAAAGAGGTCAGTGTGAGAGAGGACGAAAACATCTGGGGGATTTGTAAATAGGCAGATTAAAGAACATGAGATGTAAACTAATACATTTCTGCATTTCTTTGCATTTAAAAAGAATTGCATTAAATACATTAATAAGTACAGTCAAATAAGAGATAAAATGTTGATGTGAAATACACTATAAGGACAAAAGTATTGGGACACCTGACCATTACACCAACAAGGACTTTAATGAGTCGACATTGCGTTCAAATACATAGACTTTAATATTTGTTGTTACCCACCTTTGCAGCTACAGCAGCTTCCACTTTTCTTGTAAGGCTTTCAACAATTTTAGAGTTTCTGTGGGAATTTGTGTCGCTTTATTTATGAGGCCAGACACTGATGTTGGATGAGAGGGTCAGGGCTCTGTGCAACCAGTCAAGTTCTTCCACACTGAACTCATCCAACCATGTCTTTATGGAGCTCGCTTTGGGCACTGGAGCACAGTCATACTGGAAGAGAAAAGGTTCTTCACCAAACTGTGTCCACAAAGTTGGAAGCCTGATGTCCAAAATGTCCTGGCCTGTTGAAGTATTAAGATTGCCCTTCACTGGAAGAAAGGGGTCCAAACCCTGAAAACAATGTGTACCAATACTTTTGTTCATCTTGTGTATATCAGGTTGAAACAACATACAAATGTAAACATGTAAATACATCACCTGTTTTCAGCTTATAAGGATCAGTTTAACAATACACCTATTTAGAGCTGAAAAACAAAAGTGTTGTTGGATACATTTTTCTTGCAAAAGAACAAGCTTTGGTGCTTTATGGTTCCATACAGTAACAACGACATCCCTCACACGCTATGCCTCATGCCTTTACTCTAATTCCCTCCAATCTCCAGAGTCCAGACTGGACGTCCTGTTTCCTGAGGGTCCCTAAACCGGATTAAAATTAAGCCGCCGTCCGGAGTGTTTCCCAAGCTCTGCTCTCGCTCACAGAGCAGGGGCGGGTTCCCTGCTTCTTAATTTCATTATTCTATTGACCCTCTAGTCACTGTGCACAAGAAATAATGCAAAACCCATCCATGAGAGTGTTCATGTAGTCTACAGAAACTGGATTTGTGACATCAAGAGTAAAGTGGTACGACGCAGTCTGTGCTGCCCTGTCAAATAAAGATTTTTTTTTGCATCTCATGTTGTTGGAATAGTCTCATGTTCAGCTTTAAGCAGTACAAAGGTCATGAAATCTCTATTTATTTGTCAAGAGTATGTGTTGTACAATAAAAGGCCTCGAGTTCATTTTCAGATAGATACTGACTTCACACCTGATTATAAACCATTTAATTCAAAAAAGCGCATTTTATGTAGAAGTTTAAACACTTTAAACTGTTCAGCCATCCCTACAGCTCCACTTACTGCACACATGTGATTCAGGGGATCCTGGTGGTCTCCTCAAACACTGCGTATTAAACTGACGTAACACTCCTTAGCACATGAAGAGCTACAGGGAGGAATAAAACAATGACTATCTCACAATTCATCAAAAGACATTTAACCAGACATTTAACCCCCCCCCCCCCCGGACAGAGAGACCGAGACAGGTTTAAAACGTGCGCGAGCCGGAAAAGTCACTGAAATATCAAGCTGAAATTCATCATAGCTTGCGTAGTGTTGACACAGCTCACTCTGTCCGGGGGAGAGACCGAGACAGGTTTAAAACGT
>JBBPDC010037520.1:0-11969 GCA_037974485.1 Hemigrammopetersius urotaenia | reverse complement strand
TCTATATATAACGACACATTTAAGATATTTCCCATTTTAAACAGATAATGACCCATTTAATGATTTATGTCATGACAGTTGTATATTTAATATTGGCACTCCTGACGATCCATATTACTGCCCCTCACCAGGTGCATAAAAAACGATAACAGTTACCATCGCAATATATCGAGTCGTTGGGTACTTCTGCATCCACTTAGTTTGGCCTTGCATTGACTCTGCAAGTAACTTATGAATCATGCTTGCATGAGGCTGTAAGCTTCCACCTACAAGAGGAAAAGCCAAAGCTATTGTATTTAAATCAACCCCTGGAAATCTGATTATACACTTTTTTTTAATGGCTATATCAAATTATCTCACCATTCAGTAGAAATTTGAAGGATATGTCCACATCACGTTCTAAATCGTCAAGCATCCATTCTTTTTCTTTGAAAAAAAGATCAACATTATTTCAAAATGAATTAAAAAACAATCAAACAAAAAAAAATCCAAAGCTATCTGAGGCACTGATGTATGAGTGTGTATTAAGACATACCAGCACACTTTTTCAGTTTAATTTCCAAGTGGACTGTGTTATGAAGAAAGGTAAAAACAGCTCCATTTTCATCTTTCTTGTGGAATCGCCACTCATTCAAACTGGAGGACAAGAAATCATTAAGCTTGTAGATAATCTTTAATACATAGTACATATATAAATGAAATCTAAAGCAATACTGATGTGTTTTTTTTTTAATTATTGTATTACGCTGCAGCCATTTGCCTTTCAGTTGTATGCCAAGATAAACGAATCTTGTCGTCTTTATTCCAATGAGTTTCTATTGAATTCAGCATTAAAACAACAAAGATTTTTTGGTTATTTTGGTAAACAATAAGACTAAGAGATTAACAATCCCTAGATATTCTCTGCCCTACTACATCCCAATCAACAACCTGCCCATGAGATCCCACTACTCAATAAATCCTTACTTTATCATACAAATGGAGAAACTACGGTTTTATTTCAATCTTTTCTTTGAGCTATCTTTGCCATTCTGAGAGAAACATATTTCTAGACAATAACCTCTGAGGATACAAGACAACAGAAACTGCACTCCAGTCAGTCACAAAAGCACTCCACAAAGCCAGAGCACAGTATGCATTCAGTCTGGTTTCTCCTTGATTTTTCAATTATGTCATCACTATGAGTCATCAAATACCTATTTCAACGCTTTCTGACTTTATTGGCAGCACTGGATTTGCTTGGCTCGCAATCTAGTTTCAGTACGGTTCCTACTGGGCAGCTCTGTATCTAGTTCCCCATAGCCTTATTACAGGAGTTCTTCAGGGGTCGGTGCTCAGTCCTTGGATCAGATATGACATTGCATGGACTTTCTCATCATTGCCACCTCCAAAATCTCAGATGATCTCACACTGTTTTTCATGGATGGAAACTTAACATCTGAAACTGAATCTGTACGAGGCAGAAATCATCTAATACACACAAATCACTCCAAAATCTGCCACATCTTGTCAATACATTTGGGAGTAATTCTTGATATCAATTACTCAAATAAAATAACATTTGTCTCTAGGTCCTGCTAAATCCAACTTTACACATCCAAAGAAATCAATCCTTTCTGTGGACGCTTCTCAAGTCGATTTTGAGCTCTTGACATGATTCCTGCAACTCCCTCATTGCATGCCTTCCCTCTTATGCAATTTCTCCTCTACAGGGCGTTCAGAACCTGTAGGTCATCTGGTCCACCACCCTGCCTGCTGAGATCGTTCTTAATTTATGTTAATGTTGTCAAAATATACCTGTTTAAAGTTGCGATATGACTTTCAAGTTCTCTGGCTTCATCTTTCCGTTTCTCCAGAGTGTCTTCCAAAGCTGCATTCTGATGTTCTAGATCACAGATTTGCCTGGTGACAATAACAAAGTGTTGACATTATTTCCTAAAACCAGATTGTCTCAGTCATTATCTTCCAGTACATCTTCTGAAGGATAATGATTCCACTAATCAAACAATCTGTAAATTACCATTCTTAAACTAAAACAATACATACCCTTTTGTCTCAGCAACTTTTGAATGAATTGCATCTAGATCTCGTTGCTTTGCTTTCACAGCAGGCTCAGCTCCAGTAAGGGAAAGTTTATCTCCCACGAGCAACGTATTCACTGCTGCCAATTCTTTAAGGAAAAAAATTAATTTATTTGTCCTTACCCAACTGCAAATTCAATCAAATCTATTCTTTTTTTTTAACAATGTATGCTGCACTAAGCAATGGAAAAATTGTACAAATTTCCAAAATTGTTATATTGGCTGACACACACATGCACATCATTGCAATAGAACTGCAACATAGTATTTATAATAAAAGATTTCCTTACCAGACTCCAAGTCATTTACACAGTCATCTAGATCTTTCAGCATCTCATCGGCATTTGAGATTTTAGTTACGAGGTGTTGTTTTGACTCCTGAAATGTATATAATGAAAGCTTTAATTCAGTTTTAGTTTAACATGCTATCTTGGTGGACCCAGAAATTAATCAAACAAAACCTGGGACTAATCATCAAATGGAAAACTTCCTGCTTAATATTACTTCATAATTATCAAATTAAAAGCAAAATAATGTTTTGGGCAAAAAAGCAGCAGTACAGAACACAAGCCTCTAATTTCTTTAATACAGTGGGTGTGGAAAGTATTCAGACAGCCTTACATTTTTCACTCCCTTAATTGAAGCCATTTGCTAAAAAAGTTCATTTCTTTTCCTCATTAATGTGCACACAGTACCCCATATTGACAGAAAAACCCATTCAAAGTTCCTTTCACTGGAACTAAAAGGCCAAGCCCAGCTCCTAAAAACAACCCCACACCATAATCCCTCCTCCACCAAACTTCACACTGGGCACAACCACCAAACAGATTTGTCCATCAGATTGCCAGATGGAGAACGCACCTCCACTGCTCAAGAATCTAATGGTGGCATGATTTACACCACTGCATCCGACACTTTGCATCGGATGCAGCTGTTCAGCCATGGAAACCTCTTGAACTAATCTGAAGGCCACATGAAGTTTGGAGGTCTGTTGCGATTGTCGTTCCCAAACGCTTCCTCTTTGTTATAATACCACTGACAGTTGACTGGAATATTTCATGACTGGACTTTCCATGTTGCACAGGTAGCATCCTTTCATGGTACCACGCTGGAATTCACCGAGCTCCTGAGAGCAACCCATTATTTTAAAAATGTTTGTAGAAGTGTGTCTAGGTGCTTGAAGTTATGCACATATGACCATGGAATTGATTGGAACACTTGAAATTAATTATTTCAATGGGTAAGTGAATACATAGTGTATCAACCTTTGACTTGGTTTGAAACTGAAGACAATTTATCAAATTATCTTTTCTACTTAATGCGGATTTTAGTAGATAAGATCTAAGATGAACAATTCACTTACTTGTGTTGTTTTTAAGAGTTCAGAGTACAAGACTTCCTTCATTTCATGAGAAAGTGCCTTGCTTCTTTTTCTGAAGTGCACCCTTCGTTCCTTCAACTTGGCTCCAAATTTCTGTATCTGTGTAGTATGGAACACAAATTGGTTTGTAAAAATCAGCATATGTTTTTTCCCCTGGTCTTTATGTAGTCCTACATAAACAATTTTACTTCAATTAAAAGCAACAAATCAGATATTTTTGGAATGTCATTTCAAGCTGATAAACAGCAGCAACATTATCAAATTGCATAATTAACAAGGCTAGCCTGTAAAAAATTCTGGAGAGCGCTGATCAGTAAACCAAACACTACCTGAACGTTCGAGATGGCACACATATCTTGCAGAAGTGTTTCATTGATTTCTCTCAGGGGTTTATGTTGCTCTGCCATTCGTGTTTTAAATCTGAGAAAAAAAATAGTTTAATATTTCCAATTAGAACTGCAATTCTAAAGACTTCTTATGTGTGTATATACATTTTTTATATATGTACACGCACACATATATACATATATATTTTATGCAGATTTTAAAAAAAACCAAACTCATCGTTTTACACGGAAATCCCCACAAGAACACCTCGCCTTTATTTTGAGGACAAAACTGTATTACCGCCACCAGCCCCCACACACACAAATAAAACAATATTTCCTACCCTGTCCCTGACTTAACTGAGCACAGCAGAGAGCGATCTGGGTCTTTTGTGTACGAGTTTTTGCATGCATTAAACTGAGCTTAAAATGAAATTAAAGTGTTCTGGGAGCATATTTAGGGTTTACACTATAAAAATAGGCATTTAAAAAAACAAACAAAAAAACCCCACACATTTTTCAATATACACACACATATGCACGAGAGGTCGACCGATATATTGGTCAGCCAATATATCAGGCCGATATTTAGCATTGTTTACAACACTGGCATTGCCCGATATCAGAGTTTAGTTTGCCGATATTCAGGCATCTCCGCAGACAGCCCAGTGTTGCTGGGGTACACGTGATTCATGCTGCCGCTTCTACAGGACCTTTTGTGAGTTGTGAAAAAAAAGGGTAAGTGTTTAATGCAGGTTTTAAAAAATCTGTATACTTTGAAAGGCCAGAGCTTTCACGAAAGTAATGCGAGCGTTTACTATCGTGGCAATTGTGAAAGAGAACACGAAGACACTTTCTTTCAAGCAACAAACACCTTTTAATTTCTCAGCTCAGGCACCTTGAAACAGACTTTTGCACAGAGACAATATTGCACCCTCACTGGCATGGCCAGGTACTACTCCACCCCACAGCTCTCTACTCGCCTTCATCCTGCAGAAGGACTCAAACTACATGATAACACAAACACATATTTAACACATAAATCCCTACAGCTACTAACACAAGCTACCCCCTCTAACATTCCCCCAAAACAACAGAAAAGGTCAACCGGCCACCTACCCCCCAACCGCGAAGCCTCATGGGAGGTACAGTCCTGTCGTGCGGCTCGATATAATATGGACAAGTAATTTAAGTCGGGATGCCCGACTGCACAAAACCCAGCTGACACATAAAGAGCACCCATTACTTTTTGACCATATCACCAAATGTGACACTGCATTCAGATACAGAGACTTTCATATGTGACCTGATCTGGCAAAATGAGTCACAGTGACCCAAAATTCAAAATTGAGGTTTTGTGAGAAAACAAGCTTTAAAATGATATATTGGTCAAGGCTGTATCTTAAACGGTTGTCAAGTTGCAATCGTTGGAATTATGGTATCGCAGCACCATTTTCCAACTGAAAAAATCGCATTGAAAGTTTTTGTCAGTTTTTTGATATCCATAGCATTCAAAGTGATGCATCCAGTATTTAACAACAACATTTTACTACAGGCATTTAGATATATAAAAATATATTAAAAATATATTAAATCAGACTGAAGACACTAGAGCCAAAGAACTCCTTGACCAACTTGATTCAGTCTTGCTGGCCAGCAGCAGAGTGCAAATTGGAGACGTCCACTGAGTTTAAGCTTTAGCTATTTTACATTATTTTGACAATGACATTATACCAAACAGCAATCACACAACACGACACACTTCACTCTAAACAACTTCGATGATGTTAACCCAAAGTACAAACGGTAAACCCGATCTTAGGCTACACAGAACACTGCTAATCTGTCGAGGGGTAGGTGGACACAAGGCTGTGAACAGGGCTTCCTATTGGCAACTGAAAAGGTTTCGTGTACATGATTTAAGCATTTTGGACATTCTTTTGTAAGATTTGAGAGCTACAACTCAGATTAAATAGCCATTTAAGTACATTTTCGTAATTTTCAACATAATCAGCCCGTATCTCAAATAGAGCGCCAACTTCCGACTCATTACGGCAGATCGGGTCACATATGGAGTTGGTCCCTCTTTGTAGCTGCCATAACGGTTTTGCCCCCAAGACTCTTGACTCGGAGGGGAACTTGTTTTTCAATAACTGGTTAGTTAAAACATGAATTTCCTGCAGTTTCATATTTGATTTGATTACATTAATGTTTAAGTTGAGCAGCTGTGTAACTGTGTTAAAGAAAACATTGCTGTTAACGGTCGAGAACTGTAACTTAAAGGTAACGTTAAGGTTCAAATGGTATATTTATTTATTGTTTAGACATCTGCAGTATTATTTGTTATATGTTTGTATTTATGTTTAGCCAGTGTTAAATAAATGTTAAGTTGATAAATTGAGTTAGTTAAAAATATAGAAAGTGCGTCTTGGAATGGTAAAATATCGCTGTACATAGAGGAAGGAGGTTTGAAAGTAGGCAATCCGCAAACGCTTGGGAGCATCCCACGCTCGCTGTACTAAGAGGCGGGAGGTTTGAAAGTAACCAATACAAGAGAGTTATGTAGTGCGCAGATGACAGTCTGCTGCAGCATGGCTGCTGCATGTCTTGCCTTCGTATTGTAGTGTTTAATCTCAGTTTTAGTATTAGCTATCTGTGCCCTGTCTAAACATGTGGACAAAGAGTGTTATTTCAACATTTCTTTTGTGTACGAGTCTTTGTTTTGGCTCACCGCATGCTGCTAATGCAATGACCTCCAGGATCAATTAAGTTTTCTGATTCTGGTAATTTATTGCTGTTTGAATCATCTGTGGCAACTGCAGACCAAAATCTCCCCCATGGATCGTCTCAGTGTTTCTCTTGTTAATCATTTTGTCCTTCTTAAAGCCCTGTATTTTCATTACCGTAAATTAAATCAAAAGAAGCGAACAGGTTTACCTTTACATTTTCTTTGTAGGTAATGCATTAAACTGAGTTTCAAATTAAAAAAATTAAAATGTCTGGGAGCATATTTAGGGTTTACGCTATGAAAGGCATTTATTTTACCAAAACACAACACGGTTGTTCACTTTATGTAGGTGCTCTTGGAATGTGTTTGTGTGTTTTTTTATTTTTATATTTAATATTATACACACACAAACACATTTTCATTATAAGATATATTTTTTTTTATATAAGCTGAGTTTATATAATGTTATTTATGTAATTGTCACCAGCACTGAAGTAACGAGCATTTTACAAGGGAAGAAAAACAATCGACATATTGGTAAACACAAGTACATACCCTTCGGTCATCTCTGTGAGTTTTTGGCAGTCTGCTTCATAGACTCTTTGCTTAGGATGGTATAAGTATCTTTCTTTGAGCAAGTCCTTCATTGTATGTGTCCGAGCAACTCCCAACTGAAGAGAAGAATAGGATGAGAGGTGCGAATGTCAATAGAGAATTTTTTTTTTTTGAGAAATACGAGCAACTTACAGTGTCAGGGACGGCGCTGGGTCTTGATTTATGAATGACTGAATTTGCACTAAAATGACTTAGGAACTCGTGCACGGTAATTCTTCCATCTTCAAGTGCCTAGAAAAAAAAAGAGGTGGAAAAATAATATTTGATATCAGCAACATTTTGTGGAAGCTTAATAAGCAAAAACTAAAAATGTTGATAAATGCTAGCATTTTGTGGGCTAAGTAAATTGGAAATTGTTACCATACATCTAGTGTCTCTGATATAGGTGATTTAATGTGCTTGAATTAGGTTGCATAGGTTGTTAAATCACAAATACACAGAAACGCAGACCACATAAGCAACCATGAGATGCCATCTGTAAATTTGCTCAGGTACCTTGTTGAAATCAAATTCAAGATACATTGTCCTGTCCAGTTGAGAATCAAACTGAGAGTTTCTCAGAGCTTTAAAAAACAAAAAAAATTAACATTTAGTCATTTGACACTTTCACAGGCAAAAGAAACATGAAGTCATAACTGAAAATACTACAATTCATACTCACTTGATTCAGAAACACCCTCACATTTCATATTTGTGGAACTGCTGCTAGAGCAGGTGTCATCTATCATTATCATGAGGCTTGAACCATTTTTAACCTCAAGAGCTCCAGAATCAATGTGCCACTATGGACAAAATGGAATTCACCAAAGATATGCAAGTCAGTGAATAAAACCTGACATTATACATATATTATCGGACTAAGAAAATTTTATGCAGACAGACGTAAAAAGTCTTACCAACTTCTTGCTGGCTTCGTTTCTTTTTCCGTCATCCACACCTGTTCCTTCACATGGCTTTTTTTCAAATGAACTTGTATCTGCATTTTCCTCAATAGCACTCTTGTCTAAAGGTGCCTCTGTGCAGAAGGCATCTTGTCCGTTTTTATTATTGATGACATAGCTGAGCACAGTATCTGAAAAGCCTTCTTCAGGAGGCACCTCATTATCAATCCTGCTGGCTACACAGTTGCTATTATGTATGCTGCCATCCAGTTGTGCCTCCGGGTGTAGGCTTTGACATCTCTTAGTGCCAATTGGCTCTGTTTGGTTCAGGCTTACAGATTTGGTCCGTGAAGGAAGTTTTGGTGTGATGCCACCGAGTGAGAGTCTTGCCGTAAGAAAATTATTTCGGTTAAAAGGTGTGGTGCCTTCATCATTAGCTGAGCTCGCATTATTTTTCAATGGAAATGCTTCCTTTACAGACGCTGTGGAACTGGGTCTCTCAGAATATTCATCAACTAGAGATGTTTCAGAGACTGTGAAGTTGGCTATAGGTGCAGTATAACTTCCTAAGCCATTTGGTTCACCAATACGTTGCGCAATAATCTTAAGTGTCTCTTGTAGATCAGCTAGGCTTCTACGTCTGGACTGGTCTTTTTTGGCAACAGGTTCACCTTCACTCAGAACAGATATCATAGCTGGTTTGTTTGTTGTCAAAGAATGGGCCTCTGTCTTTTTAAATGTCCTTTGGTCTGTCATGCCAGACAATATGTCTGTGTTTTCAGTTGCAATTCCACCCTGTTTAAAGTCAACAGAGCACTGCTCTTCAAAGGGCATTGGAAAGGCTTGAGTTATTTCCATATCACAATCTTTTTCAGAGGACTCCATATTTCTGGCAGTCAAATGAAGAGATGAGCTTTCTTCTACTTTGCAAAGATGAGAGATGTCACAGTTGCTAGGGTTATTTAGGCCTGCTTGGCTTTTGCTCAAGTCCATGTCAGCAAAATAAGACTCTTTGGGGTTGTCTACAAGATCTCCCGCATCCACAGCCACTGCTGTAATTTGAGCATTATAGTCTGTATTTTGAGACGGTTGTACTTTTTCTGACTTTTTCTTGGCTGCTTCAGTCATCTCAATTTCATCTTCACCAAACACAGCAGACCTAGAAGATACCACACAAGGTGCTTTTTGTGGAATATTAGAAGCACGTGCTTGGCAGGTGTTTTTTGTGTCAATGGTGATAGTTGTGCATCTTGTAAGCTCCATATCATCTTGAATAGCAGACATGCCACATAGACTGGCTTCTTGTACTTCCATGCAGTCATGCAGCTCTTGGTGAACCGTACAGCTTTCAGTCTCCAAATATCCATGCTCAGTGAGTTTATGAGGCATCTCCATACCTTTATTGCTGCTGCTCTTACAAGACTCTGGCATGAGAGATAATCTTTTCTTCAATACGCCAAATGGTTTGTGCTCCACACAATGTTTGGATTCAAGGACAACAGTTTGACATTGTGTCATTTCCATATCATTCACATGAGGAAATGAAAGGTCACTCTGAACACAATCAGCTTTTCGGACTTCTGGAGGTTCTAGTGTGAGGGATGTATTCAAAATCTCTTTAGAGTCAGTCACATTATTGCATCCTGTCAATTCCATGTCATCAGGACTTGGGGACATAACCACAACTGAGGTATTGGCTTGACATGTCAATTCCATCCCGTCACTCTGATCATTGGAAAATGTTTTTTCTTCTCCAAGTGTCACAGTTTGACACTGTGTTATTTCCATTTCATCACAATCAGTCACAGTGGCAAATAAAAGATTATTCTGAGAGTAGTTAAGTTGGTTTTGATCAGATATATGTGTACCTTCAGAATGACTGAAGGAAGAAATTGTATGTGCTTGGGGAAAACTTGCAACAGCTTCATCTTTGCTTACTTGGTTCTCTTGGTCTTGAAGAAATCCATCTAAAACCTGGGTCATAACCATTCCACTGGTATCATCAGAGACAAATTTGGACTTATGATCTACATCCAATGGTTTAGCATTTTCAACAGCTTTGAAGTTGATTGTAGCAGTCTGACTACGAGTTATTTCCATATCGTCCGAATCGTTTGAAAAATCCTTTGTACTTCTGTGATTTCCACAAACTGAATATGGATCATACTGAGCAACAACTTTATCAATTACAACAGTATGACTCTTAGTCATATCCATGTGTTCCTGTTCATGAAAAGAAGCCACAGAACTTCTACGCTGAAGCCCTCTTGATTGTGGATTGACTAGACAGTGTGCTGCTTGCTTGGTAAAATGGGGTGGTAGGACATTCTCCTTGTCCATTTCCGCAGTGGGTGCTTCTTGCAAACCAAACAGATTAACATTTTTTATCTGTGATGAAGCTGTAATATGTTGTGCACCTGGCTTTGAGATACTAGCAAGAAAATCTTTGAATTCTGAATGCATTGCATCTTTTCCCACATGGCTAGTGGGCATATCATTTGGACTCTTCAAACTGTGAAGTCCAGTGATGTTTTCCAATACACTGAAGCCTAATTCTGAGGAACTTCCAACCTCCTTGTCAATTGCAATGGTGTGACTGTGAGTCATATCCATGTACCCAGTGTCTTCTCCAAGTAACATAGTTCTGTCCACACACTCATCTTGTAAAGTTGGATCTGGAAAGAAATTCTCCTAAAGCACAGAAACAAATCTCAGTACAAAATATTCATTTAGAACTTGCAGTTTGGTTGTGGCCCCAAGTTCATATTAGCAGGTAAAAGAGCAACAGTGACAGAACAAATTTTATCCAAGTGAATTGCATCTATGACTGGAGACAAACATACATATCCATGCAGTTGCCCGAGTTCACCTCTACTCTTTTCATTGTAACTACTTGAATTTGTTCTTATTTCCAGTAGTGTCATACAAAAAAGTTACATCAGTATAATGCGAATATGCAGTTGTTCATCTGGCTAACACGTGCTCAAATGTTTTATGACTTTGACCCCAAATAATAGTGGTAATTTGTTCCTTGATAACTAAGTAGTGCACTCAAATACTGTACACTTTGGTCTCCTAGCCTCAGCCTTTAAACAATATTAACTGGCAGCTTAAGCAGGGGAGTATTGTATGATTTGTATGCACTACATGAGGTTATATAAATATGGTATGTATGTCAGTGTTACATAGTGCCTTGGAAAATATCTAGATCATATTAAGGTGCCTTACCTTATTTAGCTGTGACAGTGCTAACATGGTGTCCAAGCCTGAAATTGCAGAGGTGGTGTTAATTAGAGTCAATCATATCTAAACACAGTGCAGTAACAACTTTTTATAAAAGCCCTAAAGGTATTAAAACAACGTCATTTCTGTAATATGTGACTTATGGAAGAAAAAAAATCTGTAAATTCCACAAATTACCACACAAAACACATGAGTATCACACATGAGTATCACATGACAGACAGGTGATGGGTAACAAACTAGACTGTTCCCAGGGCATTTTACATATATCTGAAAAATGTAAAGCCATCTACCTCAAACAAATGAACTACAAAACCTCCGCTAAACAGAACACACCACTAACAAGAATTATTTATTCACTCCATCTCTGTTTCTAAGTGTCAGAGTTGGTCCTTGGTTGTGATATTTCATTATGCACTAGGCCTTGTTGAGAATGTCTGCTAAGACAAAGTTCTTCGCTCAGATGGAGCTGTTATTTGCCTGTAATCAACAAAAAAATGTATATGCACCAGCGATCAGGAGGACCTTATCAGTAAGTTTCTGTGGTAGTGCTAAAAAGTAGGCATGCACCGAATATTCGGCCACAGACAATTTTCGTCCAAAAAAGACAATTTTTTGCCTTTTCGGTATCGGCCGAAATACAGGGTGGGCCATTTATATGGATACACCTTAATAAAATGGGAATGGTTGGTGATATTAACTTCCTGTTTGTGG
>JBBPDC010037480.1:0-11970 GCA_037974485.1 Hemigrammopetersius urotaenia | reverse complement strand
CTGGTATCGATCAATATCAATACCAGCTTTGATATCGATAGTATCGATATTTGGATCGATCCGCCCACCACTAGTACAAAATAAGCAGGTTGTAGTCATTTGTTAGCAGCAAGTAAAACAATGAAGATGCCCAACCATGTGTGGATGTCTTTATTTAACAGTTAATATTTAATAGTTATCACTCAGACCTGCTGGATTCTTAATGCTCAGTGGTCTGGGAGCCTCACAATCATAGTTTTAGATGGACAGAACACACATGCAGTGCAGGGTTGAGAACTATATTTATGCATCATAGAGGACTTTGCCGCGTATAAGAGGAAGATATGGTTCTGGTTACAGATCCAGCTGTTTGAGAGTCATTATATCTATCCCATAATTAGCTTTTTTTCTTGTTTGTTATCTCATTAGCTGCTCATGAGTGAGCGTGTGCTTGTACAGTCAAGACTTGATTTCCCCCCTACAGAGTCTGAACTGACTCATGAGTGACGTGATCTCTCTCTTTCTCTCACTTCTACTGACTCATACTTCTATTTCTGCCTTTCTTTCTCACCGTCTGTGGGCCTCATCTTCTTCTTCCATCTCCCCTTCTCCTTCATCCATTTCTTTCTACGCTTTTCCTTCTCTCTTCTTTTCTCTCTCGCTGTATTTCCTTCCCTTTCTCACTGTTTCAATTACATGTTTGTCTCTCTCTCCTTTATTTTCTTTGACTCATTTTCTCTCTCTCTTGCTCCTCTCTTTCTCTTTGCCTCCCTCTTTCTCACCCTTTCTTTCTCTTTTTTATTTGTCTTCTCCACCTTAATTGTTTTCATTCCCTTCATTTTCCTTCATTTTCTTTCACTCTTTCTCTTTGTCCTTCCCTTCTTCTCTCATTCTTTCTCTTTCTCTCTCTCATCTCCTCTTTTTTTCCCACCCTCTTCATTGTCTTCATTTTCTCTCTCTCCCTCTCTTCTCTTTTATCATTTCTTTCTCTTTACCTCCCACATTTTCTTTCACTCTTTCTCTTTATGTCCTTCCCTTCTTCTCTCATTCTTTCTCTCACTGCTTCTCTTTTCCGTCCTTTCATCTCCTCTTCCCTTTTTTCTCCCACCCTCTTTTTCACATCTTCATTGTCTTCATTTTTTATCTCTCCCTCTCTTCTCTTTTCTCCTTTCTTTCTCCTTACCTCCCACATTCTTCTTTTTCCCATTCCCTCAATTTCTCCCTCCCTTACATTTTCTGTCCTTTCTTTTCCCCTTTCTCCCTTTCTCACCATTTTCTTCACTTTTTGTTTGATTGTTTCTCTCACCTGTCTTTCTGTTTTCCTCCCTTACTTCCATCTTCTCTTTTTCTCTCTCTTCTTTTTTTCCCTACATTTCTCTCTTCCTCTCCTTTCCTCTTTTATTCTTTCTCTCTCTACCTCCCTTGTTCTTCTTCTCCCATTACTTCATTTCCTCACATTTTCTCTCTCATCACTCTCTCTCCCTCGTTTTCATTCACTCTTCTTCCTTCTCTCTCATCCTTTCTATTTGATCTCTCTCCCTTTCTCACAATTTACTTTGTTTATCTCTCTCATTTTTTTCACCCTCTCTTACTTTGTCTTTTTCACCTCTTTCACTTTTCCTTCCTGTCTCCTCACATTCTCGCCATCATTTTCTTTTACTCTTACTTCTTCTGTCCTTCCCTTTCTCTTTCATCCTCTCTATTTTATCTCTCTCTCTATCTCCATCTCCCAACTCATCACGTTCTCTTTCTCTCTCTCCCTCCTTCTCTCTCTCTCTCTCTTTCTTTCTCTCTGCAGGTTCTATCAAAATATCTCTCCATGAAAAGAGCTGTGCTCCGGAGTCTCAGTGCGGTCGCAAGGGAGAGAAACACGCCGCAGGGCTGAACTTCACCTTCTTAAACGAGTGCTGCGACTCTGACCTCTGCAACTCTGCCCCGCGCGCCGGTGCCCCCTGCTGGAGAGAGCTGCTGCTGCTGAGCCTCACCAGCACGGCCCTCGTTCTCCTGCAGGGCTGAGAGTTCTCAGAAACATCCTGATCTGCCCACCTTTAAAGAAAGTTTTCCTGCTTTTTCTACCTAATCTTTCCCTGCCACATCTGTAATGTCCTGTCAGTCTCCACAGACAGTTTCTCTGCACTCCGTAAAAGAGCTGAAAACCTGTTGACTCAAAACCCACTGTTGTTGTGAGTCCAAATATTTGTAGGTACCTGCTGATCCAGCTTTTCTTCTGAAAGTGTTAACAGCCTTCATTCTAGAAAAACAGCCTCTGGGAAAGGTTTACACTAGGTGTTGGAACATTGCTGTGAGGATTTGATGGCATTCAGCCATTAGAGCGTTAGTGAGGTCAGGTACTGATGTTAGATGATCAGTCCTGGATCAGTCCAACTCTTCCTTAAAGTACTGGAGGGAGCTCCATCACTCCACAAAGCCCCTCTAACTGGGGACACGGGGACTTTAGACTGGCTGTTCCAGGGCCTGTTCTGTTGGTCAGTGCTTTTCTATGGAGATGATAGAAGCCTTGTATACAAATTGAACACCTGTGCCAGCAATGATGGCACCTTAAACTGGCCGAGATGGCATGTCTACTAAATAATTATTTTAAAGATCGTCTTTAGTGTTATTAATGAGGTATTAAATAAATAAATCTTCAAATATAAGTTCAAAATCAAACTGTAGCGTTCTCTCTATCGTTCAAACTTTCCACGCATGTGAAATGAAGCCTATTTTGAATACACTGTTATCCTGATTTACACAGATTATATCTGACTATTCATCTCAGGCCAAAGTAATTTACTTATTATCAGTCCTGAGGGCACAGTAACAAAACAAGATTCACCCACAGAGTAGGACCCCTATCGGACCCCCAACCCTGTAGAGAAGATGCAAAGAAAGGAAATTTCAAAATAAGGATTGTATCCAGTTTGTTTCTCCTAGCTCATACTGAGCCTAGTGGTTTGGGCGTCTGCTCTGCGATCAGGAAGTTGTGGGTTCGATTCCCAAGACCGCTAAGCTCCTCTGAGGTACCCTGAAGTAATCCATGGCTGACTAGAATTTTGCTTTCTTGGCATTGCTTGGTCTCGAGCTCATGATTTCCCAATGGCAGAGTCAAATCCTAGATCTGTTCAAATCTAATGGAGAAAGAGAGGTTGGAAATTATCGAAGAAAACTCTGGTTTGGCCCGAGTTCATCCTACAGTGAGATAGTGTCCCTAAACTTAAGTCCTAGCTCTGCCAGAACTATCTTAGAAACAAGAACAGGACGGAGAGCCGGAGAACATGGAGGGGCCAGAAGTGTCCAGACTTAAACCCCATCGAGCTGCTTTAGGATGAACTGGACAGAAGAGTGAAAGCAGAGCAGCCTATAAGAGCCGCACACACACACACACACACACACACACACACATACACACTTGTGGGAACTTCTGCAGCAGAGCTGGAAGAACTTTCTGCAGAATCAGCAGTGAGACACTGAACCGCTTGGATTTCAATACAAACAGAAAAACTGGGGTGTTCTAAAACTTCTGACCGGTCGTGTATAAAATAAATGTAAGGGCACTTTAAGCAGCAGCAGCCCAGTGGCTCCCACTTCCAGTGAGTTTCAAGAGGGCCGGTTTTCAGAGGAATGTTTTGAGAGAGACTGTCTGTGATAATCGACTCCACGCTGCAGAGAAACACTTCACTATTCCTTTAACCTTATAAAGCACAAGCAGAACCACAAACAGTCAAGAGTTGACTTATGAAACACTGCATGCAGGCACAGCTGAACCCTGACCCACACACACACACCACGCATAGACACCCACATACACACATACCCCACTCACACACACACACACACACACACATACCCCACACACACACACACACACACACACACACACACACACACACACACACACACACATGCATGTGCAAAAAAATGCATGAAAAACTAAAAAAGAGCGGAAGGTAAACACTCTCACCACTCTCTGTCCCTCTCTCTCTCTCTCTCTCTCTCTCTGTCTCTCTTTCCCTCCCTCTGTCTCTCTCTCCCTCCCTCTGTCCCTCTCTCTCTCTCACACTCTCTCTGTTCCCCTCTCTCTCTCACACACTCCCTCTGTCCCTCTCTCTCTCTCACACTCTCTCTGTCCCTCTCTCTCTCTCTCTCTGTCCCTCTCTCTCTGTCTCTCTCTCCCTCCCTCTGTCTCGCTCTCCCTCCCTCTCTCTCTCTCTCTGTCTCTCTCTCCCTCCCTCTGTCTCGCTCTCCCTCCCTCTCTCCCTCTCTCTCGCTCTCTCTCTCTCTCTCTGTTTCTCTCTCCCTCCCTCTGTCTCGCTCTCCCTCCCTCTCTCCCTCTCTCTGTCCCTCTCTCTCTCTCACACACTCTCTCTGTCTCTCTCTCCCTCCCTCTCTCCCTCTCTCTGTCCCTCTCTCTCTCTCTCACACTCTCTCTGTCTCTCTCTCCCACACACAATATGCACATGTCACAAAAAATCCTTCCTCTATATATAGAAACTGAATCCGGGTATAAACACACACACACACACACACACACACACACACACACACACGCTGACTGTTTTCGCTCAGTGCTCTCCTGCAGCTGCAGTCTGAGCTGTGCTGCTTGTTTCTCGCCTGAGACAATTAAATGAGTGACATAAAAGGCGATTGATTTGAATCAGTTTGCTGCAGTTTTAACAATCGTCCGGTCTGGATTAGTTTGTGGAGGGTGTGTGTGTGTGTGTGTGTGTGTGTGTGTGTTGCTGGGGGGAGTATTGAAGTTGTCTGGATCATTAGAAGTTGTGTTCTAAAGTTGTGTGTTGATTTTGAAGATAATCTACAGAGAGCAAACCTTTCAATACAGTCACTGCTTTTTGCTGAATTAAACAGACAGGTTAACACAAGAGGCCTGTGCAAAAGTAATGGCACTGTTATATTTTATTACTGTTAAACCAGAAAGATGAAAAAAATGTCTTCATCAAGTTTGTTCCCCCCTAAAGGATGTTCATTCATTTCCATAGTAAACACTAGACGTAATCTGACCTTTGCATATGACTGAGTCTCAAACAGAGAGCCCAGTGAGGGCGGGAACAGCTCGACCTGCTCTCACTTGCTCTGGATGCTCTTTATGCAAATGAGCTGAGTTTCAGCCGGGGCCTGATTGGAGCAGGGCTTGCAGGGGGGTGTAAAAAAAGAGACCAAAATAATTTTTCTTTCCATCAGCCTCAGATTGCGGCATCACATTTTTCCAGAATTTCCACATAATAAACGACGTTCAGGCTTTGGTTTACAGTAGAAAGTTGATGGTCATCATCACTGTGCCCTCTATCGTCTGGCCTTTACTCATTTACATTTATGGCATTTATCAGATGCTTTTATCCAAAGCGACTTCCATTCCCTACCTACAGGGGGCAGTCTCTCCCTGGAGCAACTTGGGGTTAAGGGTCTTGCTCATGAACCCAGTGGTGGTCTGCTGGAGGTAGGATTTGAACCCATGACCTCTTGGTCCAGAGGCAAGTATCCTACCCACTACGCCACCACCACCCCTCATCTGGCAAACTGCTACACTTTGGTATCGGTGCTGCTCTCGTGAGCTTCCTGAAACACAAACGCCATCTTTAGCAGATTCTGCTTCTCCAAGACCTGTTTAAAGTAATTTTTCCAAAATTAGAATAAAAATAAGAAACATTTTTGAATCTGTATGTTACGACCGCACATAGGCAGAGACACAAAGACAAAAACAATATAAATATATAAAATTCAAACAAAAACCTCAGTATTAAATACCGCTATGCTATATAAACACATGCCGGATATAAACTGACTCAGATTTATTAGCCTGCTAATGGAAAAAGAAAATGTTTCAGAACAGTCAACCACCAGTTTGTCAGCCCCACCCACCTTCAGGATACATCAGAAGGGAGGTTTCCTCTTTAAAATAGAAGATCTGACTGTAGGGGCGTAACAGGCCCTTTGCGGGAGGCATGTAGGCATGTTTACACAAACGTTTTGGCACACATTTTTCCACGTTTCCACACTTTACTCCCTTAATATTTACTAAAAATAAACTCCATTCCTTTGCTAACAAATACATTTACAGTATGTTCACCATTTGAGTTCATTTACTAACCAGAACATTTGATATTCACCACTATATTGGATAATGAGTGTTTAACGAGTGCATTTAACGTTAAAGGACAGTCTAGAGTTTGACTCTGAATCACCAACAACCAATTAATAGGAGTCAGACCTGCACTGTTACAGAGTCTCTCCTCTTAGAAAGAAAACTGGCTTTATTTCATTTATCGTTGTTCACGCATCAACTGTCAGTTGTTGATAAAAATGTGTAATAAATGAATATGTGGTAAATAATTGAAATAAATGAATATGTGGTAAAAAACCTGTGGTGTGCAAAAACTTTTAACTTTTTATTTTTTTTACACCTTGGCTGGCGTGTCCCTTTAAGATGTTCCATGCACATGGTTTAAACCCCCCCCCCCCACAACAATTATCATTACTGCTTATTCCATTCAAGCCGTATTTACACAACACTGATTTCCAATCGATGCTTGTTTAATAGCAACAAGAGTTAAAAGAAGACAGTCTCTCTCCACTGGAAGTTGTGCATTACACTCTTTATTAAGGCCTATTTGTTTTGCATGGTCACTTACAAAAAGGGTACAAAAGACGTTACACATTTCTATTTGATTGTCAATCAACTGTTTGTTGATGCAATACAGTTGCTTCTGGACAAAACAAAACAAACAAATAAAGAAAACTTCTTAAACACCCTGTTTATCTGAAGTGCAAACGCAGACTCGTGTCACAAAGGGAAGGTGCGGTTCAGTTGAAAGTTTCAGGAGAAGCACAATGAAAGGATGAAAATGAGGAAGGAAGAAAGGGCGCCGAAGACGAAGGGCGAAAGGAGTGTGACCTCAGAGAAATTGTTCTTCGGTTAAGAGGCACGGAAGCAGAGAGGGGGGGCGGTGTTTTTCTTTTCATGCTGAGAACAATCACGCGTCTGCCATGTTACTGTAAATCCTCTGTGGTGTGAGACGGTGGCGCGGTGTCCGTAACGTGGTGAATTAAGAGCAACTAAGAACTAAGAATGAAATGAGTCTATGACACTGCAAGCACCCAAAAAATCCTTCTATAGTTACATATTACTCAAACCACAAATAATTCAGCTAGAAGTTGCACATCGAGACCCATTTCGACATGGTGATGAGACAATTATCACCTCCTTACAAGTACAAAAAAGATATAGAAAGGTAACACTTTACAATAAGACAACCCCTACAAATATATAGGCTTATAAATTATTCATAATCCGGCTGTTAATTAGGTTCTAGATAGTCTATAAATCAGTAATATGCAGTTATAAACAAGTTATAACAGTTATCACGCATTGATGCAGGCTCACATTCATAGAATGTGTTAAACTCCACCAGGCATTTGTGAACCTGCAACTACCATTAAAATCCCAGATCTTACCAAACAGTGAGCCTGCATCAATGTATGACAACTGTTATAACCTGCTTATAGCAGCTGCTATAAGTCACGCAGTTCATAAATCATTATAAGCTGTTTTAAGCTGTTATAACCTGCTTGTAACAGTTTATAATGATTTATAAACTGCTTGACTTGTAACAGCTACAACCTACTTAACATGTTCATAAATTATCTAAAAACCCTTATTGTGAAGTGTTACCAAAAAAAAGTGTGTTACATCAGAAGTAGCTCTTCGGTCTCTTAAGTTGACAGTGAAGGTCACGGGAGATGTACATTAGGGTGAAGTAAGACTGTTCCCGTGCTTTTTATAGCGAGTTTAAACTGTTAACAGATATTCCACAAAGGCTTTTTTGCAGTAACATAATTACCTGTGTGTGAAGGTATGTGACGTGTCCTTGACCGCTATGAACTAGACCGCTATGAACTAGAGCCCTGGTTGAGTTGTTGGTCACTGAAAGGGCTTTTCTAATAAAACTTTCCCTTTTCCCATCCAGCATCTGCCTATTTTCTATATTGTTGCTGCCAGAACCTTGTACCTATTATTATAAACCTGTCTTTGTCTTTTTATAATGCCAGCCAACACATACCAGTGAATCAGCCAAGATATTGATACAAATGAATCACATCCTACAGAAGCTCAAAGAGCATTTACGTCCTCAGTGGCCCAAATCAGCCATGCTGTCCTTTATCAAGTGTACAAGAATGGAACAGTATAGGAACATTACAGTAAAATGACAGAAATGCAGTTTTCATATGGCGATGAGGGTTTTGTTTTGTGGATGGTGAGGATTAAAATCAGGTTTCTAAATTTTCTTTTTTTTTCCCCGTGAGCAGCTGAATGTCTTAAATGCGGTCCTATCATGTGATGTGAATTTCTGCAGTTCATGCCCAGGTTTCGTATCCAGTTACCCACCCATGGAAATGAATTCTAATCCATTACTTTTTGGCTGCACTTGCCTCACATCTCCATTGCAGAGCTAAAGAAACAAACTGATACTAAATGTCTTGGCCGACTGACTGTGTTTGGGTTAACTGGTGGCAAAACTGTAGCTTTTGACTTTGCCTCATTAAACTGATGTACTTGAACCTATAAACGGATCTGGATCCCTTGACAAGCTACACTACACTACACTTCTGTCTGAAACCCTGTATGAGTGCAAAATAATATTAACAATAATAATAATAATTAATAATAGTAATAATTAGCATCCAATTCTAGGGAGGCACAATGCAACTTGAAATAACAAGAAAAAAGTACAAAAAAAACGAACACATTTGTTTGAAGGTTTAAAGTGAACTGCACCATCATCTCATGCATCAGATCTCTGACTGAGATCACCACCAACTCTCAGATCTGTGTAAGGTAGCAGGTTCCACCAACACAATGCTTAAACCCACACAGACTTCCACACAGCGCCTCCTCCTCTCCTCTCCTCACATCCTGATTAAAGCAATGCTCAGCAAATCGGTGCGACTGGAAAGACGGGTTTACGCCACACTTGCAACAACAGATGCAACAACAGCAACAGCGCAAGAGTGTTCGGCACTAAGCACATGTTTTTAGAAAACACTGCGCAGATGTGGGTCCAGGGCAGCTGTGCATTAACTCATTGACTCTTAACCCATGCCTGAATCTTTTAACACTTAAAATGTATTGCCAGCAAAAGTTGGTGTAGTATAGTAGCAACGGATTCACACTCCCAAGCCATCGAAACATAAGCAGAGTGTGTGGAAAGCGCAGGTTTTTAAGTTGATCTTCTATTAAAAAAAACCAAATTTGATTTCTTGTCTTGCTTTATATTTTTGACCCCAAAACAAAAGACAGGATTGCAGACCTGTCAGTGCAGAATGTTAAATATTTATTTATGTGGCATTTGCAATTGGGTTTCTCAACCTCTGGGCCTTTTGATTGGGCCACGAATCTAAACTCGAGACAAGCCATTGGTCTGCAATTGGTTATTTAATATCATCTAATGTGACTGAGTGGGCCTTGGCAACATGCCGTGATAGATAGGCGGGCCTTAATGTTGAAAGGGTTGAGAACCATTGGCATAGATGTCCATATACGTTTTGGGACCACTGTAAATGTATAGAAAGGATTAACTCCACAGAGCTGTTGATTCTACAGTTTGAGTCGAGTGTGCACCTGAACCTACTCGCCTCCTGTGGGTGCGGAGATGATGCGTGGTGCTGCTGCTGTTAAGCAACTGAACACCCACCGATTCACTGCGCTTCTGCTTCTCCTCTGGGAGAAAGAGGTGAAAGCAGTGGGATCTGACAAAGTGCTGAACACACACACACACACACACACACCAGCATGGACCCAGCTGTTTACAGGAAACGTATATAAACTGACTTGTTCGAGGCCTTTCAGAATGTTTTTCATACAAAAAACAACTTCCTAGGCTGATTTGCAATAACATATTGAATATAAAACTGTGTTCATTTTTTTCAGCTGAAATATCTACCAATGTATACTCCCTTTGGTAGGAATGTGATCAGTAACTTAGCAAATCTTCAGCTAACTTAGCAGTTTATATAGCTCATATGCTAGCTTCTGTAACATTTTATCCAGCTGACCTCGAGAAAGTTTGAAAGGAATGTTATCAGTCACTTAGCAAATCTTCAGCTACATTAGCTAAAGCTAAATCCACTCACTAGAATTAGCACATGCTCGTGTTTATGCTAACAATAACGTTTCCAAGCTGAAACGGAAATCAAACACCACTCTGCGGGTTTCAAAGGAGGTCAAGGTGATGTTATCAGCAGTGTATACACAGCCTCTGTTTAATTTGTATAAACTGGCAAAGGTACGAGCCGACTGACATGCGTTAGCCAGCTTAAGAGTGCTAGAGTGGGACGATTGCTTCATAGCTGAATGCACGCAACATAACTGTGAAGAAAGGACCGAGGGGTCTTTCGTTTTGCTTGAAAAAACCGAAAGAGGAAAGAAGAATGGAGGGTCTGAAGCAACTGCATCCTGTTAGAAACCGCTAACACGCCCGCCCTGCTTCAGACTGATCTTAGATCAGTCGTGACTTCAGAACTGACCTTCAAACTGCTCTAATATTCACAGTGTGCTCAGCAATGGGGAAGTGAAACTGTCGAGTCCCTGCTTTACTTCCTTTAGTGCAAATGAAGGAGTGAAATAAACGGCCATAAACACCACGCGTTGGATAGATGGACCATATAAAGTTGCACAGCAGTTGAAAAATAATGTGCTTTGGCTCTATTTGGATGGACGGGTCAGCACGATACCTTCAGAAATTACCATGGTTTTGCCACATTAGTCTCATGCATGTGTCGGTGTCTGCGTGAGCGTTTAGCGTTTAAGAAATGCTGAGTGAAGGTGGGCTGAGCGTCAGGCTGAAGCTGAGCGTGGGAATAGCAGAGGTGGTTTTGGTTTGTGCCCAAACACGCGCTTGAAAACAACAGTAGTAACTCTGCACTGACAGAATAACCAGTTGGTTCCTAACAGTGAACAAAAACAAAAAAAAGCATGAGGTGGTAAAACCAGTGGCAGTCATGAGATGATGTGCATACCTGTGTACAGGTGTGTACAAGAAGATGAACAAGGGTGTGTACTCAACAAAGCACCCTTCCAAGAAGTCCAGGCTTTGTAACATGTGCTTTGACCTCGGCTGTTAGAAATTTCCTCAACGACTCGCTAGTTAAAGACAAGATTCACTGCATTTTTAAAATTGCACGAAACATGTTAGCGCTGGGTCATATTCTTTGCTCACTTTTACTTCTTGCACTGAATATGAACTTGTCCAACCTTTAAGCCAGTCACACCCGACATGCTGTCACACCCGACATGCTGGAGTTAGTATTTCAGCAGTCACTTCGCATCTTAGCTTCACTGCTTTGGTGAAAATGAGGAAATGAGAAGAAAATGAGAAGTGTAGCGCTTCTGCTTCCTCTCCTTTATACGTTAAATATAGTCATGTTAAGATGAATTGTACAAAATCATTCGGTCATTACATGTTAATGCAATGAATGACTATTGGTTCCTTAGTCTTTCCAGCCTGATCCTTTGGTCATGCAGGCTAAAGCCCAGCTGCTGTATGTTGCATCAGTGATTGTTAAACTGCTTTTAAGGCAATACCTTCAGCACACTACACTGGATAGTGCTGGAGAGAAACCTGCGCATTTATCAATGAGCAGCAAACTAACAAACGCAACAGTAAAATCGAAAGAGCTCCAGTTCCTCTGGAAAGCGTCCAAGAATTCATGAGAGCAAGGCTACAGTCACAGAGGAGAACCACTGATTGTATAGATGGTGTGCATGATATATACACTCAGATTGTTAATATGATATATATTAGGGCTGCACGATGTTAGGAAAATATGCAATATGCGATAATGTTGCTGAGTGTTGCTATGGCGATATCACATACCATAGGTGAGTAAAAACGTAGCCTTCATAGTGTTAATGTTTTTCTGCTTTGGATTTGCTGGTAATATAGACTCCAGACTCTGACTAGTCTATGCAGAAAAAAA
>JBBPDC010037453.1:0-11971 GCA_037974485.1 Hemigrammopetersius urotaenia | reverse complement strand
CTTGCTCAGGGACCCAGTGGTGGTGCTGAAGGTAGGATTCGAACCCATGACCTCTTGGTCTGGAGGCAAGTATCCTAACCACTGAGCTACCTCCACCCACATATTACATGTGCTAACAGTTACACAGCCCTCGGCAATGTGTGTTCTCACCCAGACAGCCACCAAACCACAACAAAACCAACACAACAAAATCAGACGCACAAAGAACAAAAGCAGAAACACCGCAAGACCACCAACTAGACAGGACCTATCACAGCACAAACTGTGTCCAGTGAAGACGATCAGTATAAAGACTGCCTAATGATTTTCCCTCCAGACTGTAAGGACCAGCAAAGGTGTCTCCAATCTCATTAATATGTATGAGAAATTCTGCACAAACACAAGGTGAGTGACAGAAGTACGAATGGAAAAGCACTTCAAACGCTTCATGCTGAACAAAAAATTGGACCTAAATATCAATTTGGGTTTAAAAAAAAAGAAGAAGAAAGACCTAGATGATTTTGTAATAGCAATACAACTGGATATACTCACCAGGCCATGAGCCAAGAAATCAAACAAGCGACTTCGTGTCTCGGACTGCATGAAAAATCTCACCCGCCTGTCTCTCCGTCTCACAAATATGAGCACTGGAGCTCTACCTAGGAGACTGAAAACGGCTGTAGACAGACAGCCGCACGCTTCAAACAGCAGCAAACGAGCTCTACGAACCAAAGCCTGACGCACGTATCGCGTGTGGAGCTCCTGTGATGCGTTACCGATTTGTGCAGAACACCAGGGGCCTGAACATCTTCAGCAGAGCTTTGTTGCTACACTGAATGGCCATGCTGCTGGAAGTCACGTTATTGTGTCCTTTGCGTCAAACGTCGCATTCGTCCCAAGTTGTACGAAAGCCACTGGACACGTGGTCTCTTTTCACAGCACTCCCCTCCAACCTTGGAGCTCAGGCTGAACAATCACCCACCCAACCTGAGCACACCAAACTCCGAGCCACTCTGAAGTCTACTGACGCACGAGGCAGGCTTTGTGTGGAAGCTGTCAAGGCCACGCTGAGAAAAAGCGCAGAAGCATTTCTTTAGAAAAAAAAAAACTGTCCCTGAGAGACGAGAGATGTTTGGAAGGCTTGGCAGAGAAACTGTTTAATGCCCTTTCAGAAAGCACCTACTTAAAAAGGAATCAAGGTTTTGCATGACTAAAAGACGTAAATAAAATCAGACAGAATGAACCAGTAAGAAATTCTGCAAGCCTGACATCCAAAAGGGTTTAATGCTCTACCTAACAAAGTCATTACATGAAATAATTTGCCTGAGGTTTACTTCTTTTGGAACAGAACTTTTTAAAATGCATTTCTTCTAAATATAAAATGTTGGTACAGGCAATGTGGGGCTAAATAGCATCCAACAGAATTACATATTACCACTATAATACCATTAGAAACATTCAATTCAAAAGTTATAAGACTTACATTTTACATTGATAAAGTAGCTATATTTTTATTTTGATGTGCGGTTTCCAGCACCAGTTTTAGAAAGTAGATGAAATAATCTACAATTAACCATCTTAACAAATAACTCTGAATAACTATTTATTCATAGCTAGATCTGAAAGATTGAATTATTAAGAACATTTTTTTAAATGATGGAATTCATGAATTAAACCTACAACAAATTTGACTTCATCAACAAACATACAGTTTGCCTCCTGCTTGTCTAGTGCACTCAGAGCAAAAACAGAGCTTTCTTTATAAATACTTGGCAGCATTAATGGTCTATATACACCTATATTAGACTAGTCCGTTGTTTGCCATTAGTTTATCACCAATGTTGCAGTTTAAATGTAAATTTTAATGTAAATTTAGTTGCAATAAAAAATCAGTGACAGACCCCAACTAGCAGCACAGCAGGCCACACAAAAACAAAGCTGGCTAAGCTAACTTAGCTAGCATGTGAAATAGCAATAACTAGAATTCACATTTCTGAGCGTAGAAAAGCTTAAAAACGAGCCTTTTGGTTTACTTTCCAATTTTGAATCTTCTTTCTTTCAAATGACTCACATACAATCGATAAAGAGAACAAATGACAGCGACAAAACCGAGTTAGCTTAGCTCATCAGTTAGCATCACTGTTTCAGCTAACGGCTAGAACCCAGCATCTGTCTTAAATATATTTGCAACTTTATTTTATTATCTGCACTTTTATTCATTCATTGAGCTAATATGTATTCGCACATCAGTTTTGATTGTTTCACTCTGTGTAACGTTTTAGAACCGAGTAACAGAGACTGGCTTCTTAATTTGAATTTTTCGTTCCACCTTAAAATTCTTCTAGCAGTAACAAGCAGCTAAAACAGACACTATATGGCCAAACGTTTTGGGACGACCATTACACCTATAGGGGCTTTAAAGACAATGCAATCAAATCAGTAGACTTTAATATGGAATTTATTCCCCTTTGCAGCTATAACAGCTTCCACTCTTCCTGCAAGACTTTCCACAAGATTTTGTAGTTTCTGTGGGAATTCATTCATACTGTAGAGCATTTATTAGGTCAGGTACTGATGTTGAATAAACCCTAACTCGCAATCTCCGTTCCAGTCCATCCCAAAGATTTTGGATGGAGTTGAGGTCAGGGCTCTGTGCGGCCAGTCCAGTTCAGTTCTTCCACACCGAACTCATTCTGCCATGTCTTTATGGACCTCGCACTTTATGGATTGTGCACTGGGGAATAGGCATGCTGGAACAGAAAAGGCCCTTCACCAAACGGTGTCCACAAAACTGGATGCAGAATGTCTTGGTACGCTGAAGCATTAAGATTAAATCGCTCACTGGAAGTAAGGAGCCTAGCATGACCATTGGAAAACAGATGAGTCCCAATACTTTTGTCCACATAAAGTAACTAGCATAGTTTAAGGTGGAATTGGATATATGGAAAAAGAAGCCAGATTCTTTGCACATGGAAATGGTTAGTGCTGGAGAATATAGAGTGAGTGTTAGGGATGAGCATATAGGCAGTTCTGCTGGAAAAGCCCGTGGTGCCCCCCGGCTCTTTGTTCTCTCTCTTACCGGATAGCCGGGCCCGGCCATAGGGGAGCGGTACAGGTGATTCTGCCCGCCGGCGGGTCCCATCCTCCCGGTCGGTGTTCCGGGACCCATGCCTGGTCCTGCGCCCGGCACCGGTGGCCCTGGTCCCATTCCTCCTCCTCCCCCAGCTCCTCCACCTGCCCCACCGCCTCCGCCCGCTCCACCGACGGCTCCTCCAGCTCCAGGCGCCCCGGTCTGGAAGCCTCCTCTCGACGCCATCTTCTCCTCTGTCCGGCCCCAGCTCCGCCTAAACCGGCCCGCACCACGTGGACAAGACGAGTGCACTAAGAGGGCCGCGACCCAATCCGAGCACCACTGCTGTGTCCCAATTCTATAACAAACATTGTTTTACTGTATACCAAACACTGTCTACTAGGGCTACACAATACACAACACAATGCGATATCAACACGCACAATATGCATAAAGACTGACTGAACTGCAATAAGTGGTGTTTTTTCCAAAGCTCTTCACCCAGTGCCACAGAAAAGAAGGCAAGAAATCACTGGGCAGTTTTCATCATCATCTCAAGATTCAAGATTCTTTATTTGTCACATGCATCCTGAACCGCTCCTTACTGACTGTGCAAACATTAAAACAATAAGTAAATTATAAATTAAAATCTGGACATTTTCTGAAACCCAAATAAAATAAAGAAATGAGAACAAGTAAATATAAGTAAAATTTAAATTTTTTTTAAAAAAAGTATATAAATCTAAAGTAACAAACGAGGAGCACCACCAGTTAAGTGAAATATGTGGACTGAAATATTTTTTTCCTTTTTTTTTCTGTGCTACTGTTATAGACTGTTCCTTTTGCTATTTTTTCTGGCTAAGTACTTGCAGCCCTACTGTCTACTAAAAACTGTGTCTCTGTATACCAAACACTGTTTCACTATTTCACTCTATACCAATCACTGTTACACTGTATACCAAACACAGTTTCACTATTTCACTGTATACTAAACACTGTTTCAATGTTTCACTGCATGCCAAACGCTGTTTCACTGTATACAGCAAAAATAGTGAAACAGTGGCTATGCTAATACTGACTATGCTTTCGTATACCTACTACTGTTTCACTCTGTACTTGGCTTCGCTGTGAAATCATTAAACTCATTTCTGAAACCTCTGTATCATTTAAGGTTCATTTCTTAAATGGAAACAGTTTGCTTTTTTTAGTAGTTTGTTTTTAAACGCATGCATAGAATCGAGATGCTATGTTCTTTCAGATTTGCCACATTGTTTCAAAACTATATTAAGTTTCAATGAAATACAGAAAAGTAGGTTGCAGATTCCAGAAGGTCTTAGTGGACACAGCACAGGGGGCTACTCAGTGCTAAATATTCCCTACAGGCCACAGCAAATGGGAAAAAGCAAATTAATGGGAAATAGAAATGTGAAGGAGACAGAAGCTCCAAGCTCCTCTTTCAAAAAGATTTTCTCTTTCAGAAGCTATCTGGCTGACTTTCAGGGCCGGGATTGGATTCTCAGAAAAACGCTGAGGAGGTGAAATGTTAGGAAACTAGGGTCCAGCAATTAACACACATTGCAAGTCTGCACTGGTCGAATACATTTATTTCAGTCATATTCACATAAAAAATGTGCTCAAAGTAGTGCCTAAACACTAATAGGTGATAAATGGAACCTAAACTGCCAGTTTTTAACTCCCTGTTTTTGTAATGCCGTTTAGAAATCTCCACCTACTCCACCCACAAATGAAAACACTGAAGTTGCAAGGAGTGTTTCATATACTCTAGTTCATCTGAAAAAGAGATGATGAAAAATGGTCATGAAAAAATTAATTATTGCTATTTTTTGGCACTTATCAAATCCATGCAAATGTGGAGACTGTGGCTGGAAGAACATTATCCAGGCTTCAGTCCGTCATGGACAGCGCTAATCACCTACTCTGCAGTGTTGTGGCTGAACTGAGGAGTACTTTTAGCCACTGACTCACCAGGATAAAGTGCTCCACTTAACACTACAGATCATTTAGTGTGTGTGAGAGAGGAGATGGATTTTCGAGATTCAGAAATCTTGAATCTTGAAAATCCTTCCTTCACAGCACTCTCGTCATCTCCTCTCTCTGTCACACATTCACACAATTATGGGGAGGAGGTAGCTCAGTGGGTAGGATTCTTGCCTCTGGATCATGAGGTCATGGGTTCGAATCCCGTCAGGACCACCACGGGGTTCCTGAGAAAGACTCTTAACCCCAAGTTGCTCCAGGGAGAGACTGGATAAAAGCGTCTGATAAATTCCGTAAATGTAATCTGTGCAGTAGCCTGTTGCTTCTTGTTGTGTAATATCAAATTTAATTTGATATTAGTGAAATGCAGTGAAATGCTTATTGCTGTACGAAAGTGATAGTGACCATTCTGTCATATGTGAACACACCACAGCACACAGTGTGAACAACACTCTGCATATAACCCATTCACCAAGCGAAGCAGTGTGTGGGGATGGTCGGGGTACCTCAGAGGTACCTGGTGGTGTTGGAAATCAAACCCACGACTTTCTGATCGCAAAGGCGAACGACCTAACCACTAGACTACCAGCTGCCCCCTTTAGGATTAAAAGGAAAATTTGAACAGTAGAAATAAAAATGAAGCATAAATATGATAAAATGTGAAAGGAAAGTATATATAATTCTGTTGAAATGAAATAAAACCACAGTAATTAATGTAGACCCCTGTGAATGGTTTGGAGCAGAGTGAGGGCAGAGTCTAAGTCCGCATGAGGCGGAATATAAACAGCGCAGACTAGGACCGCCGTAAATTCCCGAGAAAGATAGAAAGAGAGACATCTGATGAGCAAAAACTCCAGGTTGGGTGAGCATGAGCCTGTGAGGGGAAAAATTCGTATTTAACAACAATCATTATGTCTATCACTGTGTGCATTATTCTTATCGGGTGTTAAACATTCTCATTATCTCTCATCTGCAGTTCTCACCACAGGCAAGATCATGTGACATTTTCTAAACGGGTGTCGAATCTCTTCATTATGTGCAATAGCTTACATGCAGTAGTCTTCATGCGCATTATCACTGTCAGTTACTTTTTATGTCAGGTACTTAATATTAGGGGTGGGACGAGATCTCGGGATTTTAAAATGTGGCGATATTTCTCGTCTCAGGAAGCAGCATCAAGCAGCAGTCAACATGACATCTAACCAGGGGCGCTGGAAACATGTTTCATGTGGGTGGGACAGACAGGTGGAGGGTCCAGAACAGGAGGGTAAGGGGTGGGTTGGGGTTTAACCGTATGAAAGAGTTTTCCTGGGAGTGGGGGGTAAGTGCGAGCGCTGCACATGTTTCCCTCATACGAATCATTTGGTGGATAAGTGGGTCTAGAGCTCCGTATCACACGTGAAGAAAAATCTGGTCACTCTGGCATTTATCCGACACTAAAAGCGACTTCCATTCCCTAACTACAGGGGGTAGTCTCCCTGGAGCAACTTGGGGTTAAGTGTCACAGGAACTCCGGTTTGCTGAAAGTAGGATTCAAACCCATGACCTCTTGGTCCAGAGGCAAGTGTGAGTCAAATGACTGGCTTCTCTTGTATGATTTCTCAATCGTTTCATCCAGCCTTATTAACTGTGCATCAACTCCTAAGTTGTTGAAGCTGTGTGTGACCTTCTACTGAACTCACGGGTTGAACACAAAAAACAAAATCAATTTAAAGAACAAAAATAAACTTTCTTTGTCCATTTTAAGTGAAAATAAATGCAATCCATAAATCAAAGCAGTGCACTGTCAGCTACATTGTTTCAAAATGTACCTGCATTGTTTGTGTTTGATATATTGTGTTTTATAAATGTAACTGCGTTGTTTTGTGTTTCATAACCCAATATCGTCTCGTAAGCTGAGCTGAGCGTCTCATCACACCCATGGACAGTAATATTATATGTCAATGGTCACACCATTACTTAATATTACTGCTGGATTCTCTACTAAGTACAATAACATACCCAGAACTGCCATTTGTGTCAGTAGATTTCACACAACTGTGTTACTGTGTATTGATACCCAGCATTTCTGTGTATTGTACAATGTATTATCATATTGAGTTTTAAAATTGTAAAATAATAATTTATTTAGACATTGTATTATATTGTTCTTGTCTCTCTGTGTTGCGGTCATTACATAAGCAACTTTCTCCTGGAACAATAAACCAAAAAGTAAATGCAAAAACAGGATAAAGGTCCTTTTCTTTCCCTCAAATTACACACCTTGTTCTTGTGCTGTCCACAAGAGGTCATTATATCCTACACAAAAGTAAACTTTGCAGTTACGTGCCCATGCTGAACCATAAATATCCCTAAACAGTACAAACATTTGCAAAATGTACAATTAAAATGAAAACAAATAAATAGAGAATGTTAGCATAGAGAAAGTTTGGTTGTCTTGCAAAAATCATTGTGCCGCATTTCTCCAGGCATGAAAATGGCCTCTTAGTTATATACCTTGTGTGAGTGAAGTTTAGTCTTAGACTTTTTTAGTCTTAGACTTCTACTTAGACATTTATTATTATTGTGCAATTGTTTATTTTATTTTATTTTATTTTATTGATTTTCAAACATAATTTTGGTAATTTTTCCTCATTTTCTTGACCTACAGTTAATTCTTTTTATTTCTGGGTATTTTATACCAAAGCCTGTCTTTTTCATTATTATATTTTTTTAATTATTATTTTATTTATGTATTTTTTTTATTTGTAGATTTTGTACGGATTTCTTTGGCCAATTTACCCTCAATAGGCTTGAAGTCTGTCGTGCGTCTTCAGAAATAAAATCTACTGAAGTTGACAGATCGTCAAGGCAACGCAAAATGGTGCTGGAGTCAAAGGCCACCCTTTTAATTTATCTCATCTTATTGTTTTAATTAAAATGTCATAATTTATTTTACTTAATTAAAACGTAACCTTTTAATTTAGCTCATTAAAATGTAATCATTTAATGAATGGACATTTAATTATGATTATTTTGTTTTCAATGAATTATCTACACATTATTATTTCTTTCCAGTCAAAACTGGGCTTTTATGTACAAGCTGTTCGTTCTTCACCCACCGGAAAATACAGAAGCACATAATTCCATTGAGTTGAAATATCCGGTCTAAGTAGGGAATAATGATGTGATGAATGATGAAATATGTAAATTTGTTCTCTTCTGATTGGCTGCTTGGTACAATATTACAATCAACAAGGAGCTGAAACACTGCTTATAACTTCACTATGAACAGATGGGGTACATTTGTGGGCTGAATCAGGGGGTTATACATAAATCAATGTGTTTTTGTGAAGTAACTAATTCAAAAAGGGCTGTTTTTCATTAAATTAACTTTTAAGGAAGTGTATTGCTATCAGAAATGTAACATCTTCAAGAAATGAAAATGCTACAGATTCATTGAGATGGTAAAAATGTTAACCCCTCCATGTACAGCTCTGGGGGAAAAAAAAGAGACCGCTGGAGTTTATGCAGGATCTCTATAAGTATGACAACCGTTCCAGTCCAGTGTCTGTTAAATTCCTACACAAGCACCTCATTCTGTTTTATGAGGGACTGATTAGTGATCAGCTGAACCACATCTTATTTAACCCTCTGTTGCATGGTGTTGCTTCATGGTAACCTACCCATTTCCCCTCAGTTTCACGGGCACAAAAAGTTACACACTAATAAAAATGCTCATTTTAATCTGGAGGAAGTATAAGAAGCCAACAGTCTGCTTGTATTTCATCAAATGACTTGCCCCAGCTCTGTTTTCCTCACCCGCACTCACAAATGGCAGCCATGTTTTTTCAGCTCCACAAAACTGAGAAAAAGTGACATCATCCTGAGGATTTCCCTGAACTAAAAAATATCTTCACGATTTTGCGGAGGTTCTGATTTCATTTTCCTCTGTTGATTATGTTTTCATTTAATTTTTTTTTTGTAAAGGGGTAAAATAGCCTCAAAGCAACAATATGCAACAGTGGAATGAGGATGTGGCAAGCTGCCTCTGCAAAAAAGACACAATTTGCACCAGGAGGGGACGACCGTCTCTGAGTGTCCAGGCAGGTTAAGACTTGACCCAGTTGCACCTGTACTCCCAGCCCCAGTCCGTTTGGATGGCATAGACCTCAGTTCTATATTATTATTATCTTTGTAAATTATGTTTTGAATTGTTCAGTGTGCTCTATGACAGATAATAACGTGCATATTTTTTTTCTCTATTATTTCATATATCATGCAATAGAGGGTTAGAGAGGAAAAGTATAAAAACACTGCTGTAATCGACACTCTCCACCAGTTGGATGGTAAAACACACTTCGTCAGAGGTAATTACTAGAGATGCACCGATTGCAATTTTCTTGGCCGATTCTGATTACCGTTTTTTTTGTAAGTGTGATCGGCCGATTCCGATTTTTCCGATACCGATTTTTTCCCCAGATAACAGAAAATTAGAGCTGCTGGGTTTCAACGTTTTTAATGTAACGTGGTAGTTACTTTCCCTGTTTACTGGTTACTTTTATAATAGTGACATATGATAGTGGCAACCCTGCAGCAAATACAAACAAAAATCTAATTTTCTTTAATATAAAGGTTTTTTTTTCATAACAAAAATCGGTAATACGTGTAATTGATCCGCAGATCACCGATCAGGCCGATCAGGCCAAAAATCGGCCGTTTCCGATCACTGGCAGATCAATCGGTGCATCCCTAGTAATTATTGCCATTTTGTTTAAGAGAGAACGAGAGATTTGCTTTCTTTGAATTATTAAACTTCTGTAAACGCTGCATCATTTCTCTTATTAGTTCTTTTCAGGGCCAAAAGTGCACCCTGGCTCCTGGCATCTGATTAAGAAGGTCGAGGAAGTTTCCTGTAGTCCGAACGCAGGGCCAGCGACTATAACTCACACCCGTAATGGCACTGCATTCATCACACACACTCTTACAGACTTTGATGGTATCATTAAACTCTTTACTCATTAGTGGGATAGCTCTTCTAAAATCAGTTCCATCTTTCATGGCCTGTGTGTGTGTGTGTGTGTGTGTGTGTGTGTGTGAGAGAGCTTGAGTGAAAAGTAAGGGTGACTGTGAGTAATGTGGTCTGTCTAGTGGGCCGGAAAATGGGACTGATGATGGCTGCCACTTAAAAAGTAAAGTAAAAAAATATCTCTGCAAGACAAAGAAAGTGGCCTAGACTTCGTAGTTTCTGCAGCACATTATCTTGCATGCAAAGGTTTGAATGTCCTCGATAAAACCCTTTATGAAAATTAATACATATTCTACAGAGTGCACTTAAATATGGTGTTTTCTCTAATTTATAGAATTTATATAACATCAAAATAATATATAATACATAAACACTTTTGCACAGGCCACATTTGATGTTTTTACTTTTTATAACATGTTTAATTCAGCACATAAACAGTAGCCAGGTATTAAAATGAATAGAACTGTGTTCAGTTTAGATAGTGAGTTCTTAAACGTCAAAATATCATTTGTCCAGGGGCACCCAAACTTTTGCACAGTAAGCTTCTTCTAAAATTTTCTTTGTTTGTACATGTGTCACGGTTCCCTTTCTCCAGACACAGGAAGCAGGCGCATTTGCAGACTTTCTTTTCCGTACTTTTATTTATTTACTACAGAAAAAAACAAAAAAGAATAGAAACAAAAGGAGAACAGAGAACATCCAAACAAAGTACCATAAGCATGATGGTGGACCGGCAACTTGATCCCAAAAGAACTTAAATACAAAAGCACTAATCCCACCACCAGTAACAAAACAGAACTACATCTCTTGAGCACACCGGCAGCTGCAACCAATAATTAACTTTAACACAACTCCGGAGTGCTCAAGAATAAACACAAACCAAACCCCTGGCGGCCTCTAGTGGCCACCCACAGTCACTGACCCCAGACCTGACAACATGCATAAAAAACAAAATGCATAGTTCTAATACTGTAATCAGTGTTTTAATTTATTATTGATTATTGATCATATCTAGAACAGTGATATAAAATATAAAAATTTTCAACCCAATTTAAGTCGTCTCCAATTCCACCCAGTAGCTAAGACTTCCCCTATGGTGTCACCAGCATGTTCTTCCTTTGAGGCTCTGAATGCTCCACTTTTTCAAACTGTGCAGACTTGTTGTCACTGGACTCAACACGCTTGCATGAGAACACTATCTGCCAATTGTGTTACATCGTGCTGAGTGATGGGGGGTGGGGGGACTGTCCAGCCCACCCAGAGAGAGCAAGAACAGCTGTGCTCTGTCGAACTCCTGGCCATGGATTATTGTGACATTATTAAAAAGTAATATACATGCCAACAAATCACAATGCACGCCCATTCAGTGTCCAGTTAATGAGCAATGTAATGTCACAGAATAGTCCCAGGTCTGTTTTATAAGAAGGTCAGCAATAGCTGCCTGGAAAGCTAGAAAACTGGACAAAGTTCTGGTTGGTGGGGCAGGCAGAGAACAAGATTAGTGGGTTGGGGGCAGGGGCGGACTCACCATCTGGCATTTTCCCGGTAGGCAAAGGGCTATTTGGGCTAACACAGTTTATTCATTTATGTATTTATTTATTGGTCTGACCGGCCCATAAGACTCATAGCGGACTGATTGGACTGGACTGATTGAATCAACTCTTTAAACACCACCACTTTCATTTGGTCCCTGTGTTAGTGTAACGCAGTCATCAAAAAAGTCAGAACAGGAGTTAATTTCCGGACCACCAGTCCATGAAACACTCCTCTGCGGCCCATTGGTTCTTTTCTTTCCTGACACAGGGCTGGCACCAATCATATCTTCAACACTGCACCTTTTTGTCACATTCCTGCCTGGACATTATGGTGGCAGTTCCCTATAGACCCACCTGGGGTCGCTATTGGACCATGTGTGG
>JBBPDC010037442.1:0-11971 GCA_037974485.1 Hemigrammopetersius urotaenia | reverse complement strand
AACATGTTTGTGCACTTTCTAAAGATTTTAGTTCTGTTTTTGAATAAAGGGTTGGAAATTAATGCTTTTCTTGTTTTGTTTTTTTTAAATATATCCAATTAATCGATTAATAAAAAAAAATAATCGTTAGTTGCAGCCCTACATTGCACGATTGAATTATATATACTTCACGTACTGTGCAAGTCTTGAGCTATCCCTCATTTCTCCATTTTCCCCCGAAGTCCCAGACTTTCGTTTTTGATGTGGTCTTGGTGAAGCACCTTGTATCTTCAGACCGTCGCGGTATAAAATTTCCCATTTCTTTCATTTAATCTGCTCAACATGCCATGGACAGTTTGGCAGAACTAAAGTAGTATTTAGCACCAACAAGGTAATGATAATGATATCAAGGTGTAGTTCAAGACTTTTCCACATCTATAATGCAAAATTAGACCAAATGCAATCATATGTCAAGTTAGAATCACTGACGGTGGCATCCATGACACGTGATGGGTGTACTGGTCCTACAGTTCTACTCACTGTTTTGAATTATTACTGTATTAAACTCATTGCACTCTGATACAGCATCTGCAGGGTTACAATGGTCAGACACTGCCCAGCAGCAGCGCCTTCTTTTTGAACTTAATTTTATGCTGATGTCTAGACTCCTCTGCTGTAGAGCTCAGCTCTCACTTTAGACCTTTAACATTTTAATTTAGACTTAAATGATGAAAAACAATAAGCAACACAAACATTAGTTGTTACGTTGACAAACTGGGTAGAGTAAGAAGTTACACTATATGGACAAACATTTTGAGACAAACCTCTTAATTATCGAATTCAGGTGACCCTTTCAAATCTTCTGGAGAGGTTTCCAAGAAGAGTGAAAGCTGTAATAGCTGCAAAGGGGGACCAACTCAAAGTCTATGTATTTGAATGCAATGTCATTAAAGTCCCTGTTGTTGACACGGTCAGACGTCCCAATACTTTTGTCCACACGTTGTAAATAGAAACTCTATTGGGGGTCAGATGTTGAAATGTTTTCTCAAAAACTATTAAAAGCAAATGGTGACATTGTTAGTCGTGGCCAAAATATGTTATGTTAATAATGAGTTGAACAGGGCAGTGTTCTTGTTTAGCTCAAGACACTATACAAGGTGCAACTGAAAATTAGCCTGCTGTTAGCTTGTTAAATTTAGCCCATGTATCCTGAAAACAACTCGCTCTCTTCTATACGTTTTCATGCAGAACCACATAATATTACGGCGTAACCAAAAGAGGCTTATTAAATAATAAAAACGGGGGTGATTTTCGCTGGAACCACGTCGGTAAACATGTAACTAGCCTAGCTTAGCATGACGGCATGACTGAGCACTTGAATGAATCGGCAGCTTTTCTGTGGCTAAGGTCGTATAAAGCGCGTCTAAATTGTTTTCTTCTATTTATGGCAGATAGATCCCCTACAGCAGAGCCTCATGAAAAACGTTAATACTTTAAAAAAAATGTTTAAGAATGCAAATTAATGAGAGTTTTACCTGCACCCTCTCCACTACCACTCCTCCGTCCTCCATGGTGAGACTGATGAGTGACGTCACGGGCGACGTAGCGGGGGTGTCTTATTAAGCTGAACAGTTTCCAGTATCCACACCACAAACTGTCAAATATCATTTTTAGTTACAATTACTAGTTGCAGGTCCCTAAATAATGCCCTTAAAACGAATATTAAAATGTCACATGAAAATAAGCCAAGCTATGCTGAGATAACCCTTTATTATTCCCACAATCTGCATTGTTACAGCAGCAAAGCTGACATTACAAAAGAAGAAAGTAGAAACAGAATAACTGCGCTGTCGTTTCCTTAGGTATAAGCATTCTAAGGTAGATACAGTAATAATGTAATTTACTTTTCACTAATAAAACTACAGTAAAATGTATAAGTAAGCACCAATAATGAATGATACTGATTGAACAGAAGGATCTACGCCTCATCGGCGCCTCATCTTCAGGTGCTTCAGGAGGAGGCGTATAGTACTGACATGCAAACACTGGACAGCGACTGCACGCACTCTTAAACTCTTATCTGGCGCTAAGGTTTATTTGCAGAAAGCTGCAGGGCGTTTGGACGGCATGTTAGGGCTTTACCCTGCTTATACCAAAGAAAACGACAGCGCTAACCAAAGAAAACGCGCTTGCTTGAATTAACTGCGGGAGACTGTCCACTGTACAGCACGTATACGGGTTTACATTTACATTTGTTAAGGCCAATGTATTACGTTTTAACTGAAATTAAAGTGTTTTGGGAGAAACTGTTTAACTGTTGTAGAGAAAACTGTTGAAGAGAAATGTAAAATATCAGGGGTCATCAACATGGTGCCCCCAAGGACCTCATGAATAGCCCGCGGACCTGTTCTTAAAATAGCACAACTCGCCTGTGAAGAGCATCTAACATTTAATTTTATTCTGTTGCTGTTCCTCTTTCATCACATTTGCATTTCTGTAGATTTGTAAATGACAATATCTAAAGAACGCATTTAAACATGTTTATTATACATGAAGTTTAAGTCAGCTCTGTTTTAGTGTATCCAACTGGAAGCCCTTCATATGGCTCAGTTCCCGTGATGTAGCTCTCAGTTGCAAAATGGTTTGTGACCCCTGGCGTATATTGTTTAGACCCCTTTGCTGTAGAGCGCAGCTCTCATTTTAAACCTTTAACATTTTAATTTGGACTAAAATTATACAGAAAAAAAAGCCATACAAGTATCAGTTCTTCTGTTGACAGAAGCTGGATGGACTAAGAAGTTACACTACATGGACAAAAGTGTAGGGACATACCTTTTAATTAACGATTTCAGGTGACCCCCTTACTTCCAGTGATGGGCAATCTCAATGCGTTTTGCCGTGGAAAAACCCGACTGACCCACACAGAATAAATGAGCACAATTTTTCACAGAAAAAAGGCTTTCAAGAAGAGTGAAAGCTGGTATAGCTGCAAAGGGGGCCAACTCCATATTAAAGTCAATGTATTTGAAATCAATGTCATTAAATTCCAAATACTTTTATCTACATTGTGAGCGTTCGCTTAGTACGGCATTAAAACAGTGATGTGAAGACAGCTCCCCCTCTGGCAGAAGCTGGAGCCTGCACTGCTGCACCTGATGCAGAATGAGCACATTGTGTTCTGGTGTGTCAGTGATGCTCTGGCAACTCTTTTCCATTACGTCCCGTCATTTCCAAAACACACTGACAGGGGCGCAGACCTAGGAACACAATTAGTTCCTACATGTATAACTCGACAGTAGCCGGGTTGTAAAAACAAACCGGGGGATGGTGGATCTTACAGCTTATCTGACATATTTTTTATTGTTGTTTAAACAAAAGCATGACTGATGCTTCTGACCCTTGACTTACCTGAAATGTTACTTTTTATCTTTTAAATCCGAAGTCCCTCAGAGCGAGATGTCTATGCCGCCTGTCCATGATATTAAAATCACAACTCCATCACCTGCTATGCCTCTTACTGACATCAGAGAGAGACAGAGAATAAGAGAGAGTGAGAGAGAGAGTAAGAGAGAGCGAGAGAGAGACAGAGAGAAAGAGAGAGAGAGATACAGAGAGAGCGAGAGAGAGAGATACAGAGAGAGCGAGAGAGAGACACAGAGAGAGAAATGATCCGTGCGCTCCGGAAAAGTCACGAACGAGAAAGAGAGGCACAGAGAGAGCGCGCACGCGAGGGAGAGCGACAGAGAGAGCGAGACAGGTTTAAAACGGGCGCGATCCGGAAAAGTCACGAACCAGAGAGAGAAAGAGAGAGAGAGACAGACAGACAGAGAGAGAGAGAGGGAATAAAGCCGCGCTAAAATATCAAGGTGAAAGTCATCGTACAGACCCAGCTCCCAACCCAACTTTGTGAATAGATTAACGGCAATATTTTTTAATCGCCCGATAAGAGTCTCGTGTTACCGCAGCGCGGCCATTAACGGCCCAGCACTAATATATATATCTAATCAGGGTTTCAAAAAATCTTTTCCAAAAACCTTGATTTTGGTGTGTGTGGCCAATGTCGGGAGTGGCCACACACCCCAAAATCACTCCAATATAGAGGAGTGTGTACAGGAGGGTACACCTCTCTGCCTGTTCAGCCGTGTGTAAGGCATAATGGATCGATCGGAAGTGGTGTTTGGCCCGACGCAATGGGCAGCCTAGATCAGATAGATAAAATGGATTTTCAGTGTGAGATATCAGTGTGTGTGTGTGTGTGTATATGTGTGTGTGTGTGTGTGTGTGTGTGTGTTAGGGCTGGGCACCTTTATTTACTTTAATTCAAAAAGGGGTCAGGCTTCCTATTACTTTTTTCTTTGTTAACGACCCAAATAGAGCTTTAAATAAAACATACATGTAATAAAGGCTCCACAGAAGGAAATATCTGGTGGAGGTGGAAAATATGGTTCCCCCCTGTCGTGTCACATATCAGTGGTTCTCACACTCCTACCGGTCCGACTATGTTCAGTATGGCCCTAAAGCAGAGGGAGGTTTTTTGAAGATTATAAAAGTGCATAGTCCAGCATTTTAGCCCCAATACCATCCATAACAACCTAAATAGGTGTGAGCAAAATGTTGATATTTATTATCTGCTTTACAAAACAGCTAAAGCAGCCCAGAAAAACCAAAATGGTATAAACTACATACAAAACATATTATGGTGTTTATTGCATTTGACACCCTTATCCAGTCACAAGGCCAACTGGGACCAACTGGGGGCGAAGTGTCATTCTCAAGGACACAATGGTAGAATGGGTTTGAACCTGCAAATTTGTGGTCATGTGTTACCCACCAGGTTACACAGTGTTAGTGTTCATTTTGTGTTGACTCAGTTTGTCCCCATTAAATCATTGTCCCCATTTAGGTCATTTAATATGGAGCCAAAAATGTCCTTTATTTAGAGACACTATGTGTTGAATTGGTTCAAACTGATCCCAAACACACACAAATGCATGCATGTTGCCATTTGCACCTTTCTTTCTCCTGCTCTCGTGCACAAAAGCCCCCTGTCTGCACTGTAGAAGAGTTACAATTAGCCTCCCATCCCACTACTGCAATGCATCAGTTCTCCATCCCCCACCCTCCCTCTCTCTCTCTCTCTCTCTCTCTCTCTCTCTCGCGCTCTCTTGCTCTCTTGCTCTCCTCCCCTCCCCCGCTTCCCTCTCTCTCCCTCTCTCTCTTATACCGAGCAGCTGTGTGCTGTATACCCTCTTTCCTCCTCCAGTGTGCACGCCATTTCGCAGATGCATCACTTTACCCTATTCACGCTCAAGAGAGAAGACGCTCCAGCCCTGCCTCTGCGTGGCCGAGCTACCCTGCACGTGTGACGGAAGGGATTTTGTTCGCACCCAGGAGTAGAAAGAGGATCCCAGGCGAGAAGGAAGGGTGAGAGGAAAAGGAGTGGAAAGGGAAGAGGAGGAGGGAGAGTGGCCCAGTGCTGTGTTACAAAAAAGGCACGGTGGGTGGTAAACTCTGACAGAGCAGCGAGACTGGAGCGAGAGCGCAACACCTCTCTGGAGAGAGAAGATGCTCCAGAACTGTGAGCTTTTTGGAATTCTTGTGCTGATCTACACTGGAATGTTGCTCTAGCTACATTCAAGGTCGTATGTGTGTGTGTGTGTGTGTGTGTGCAGGGTGCAGGGTTTGTGTGTTGCATGTGCTGCAGGTCCCATGTGAATGATTTCAACCCATGGTTGCCTGAGAAGAGGAGCATATTCTGAGGTTTTTCTGAATCATCAAGCCATATGACTGTTTGGCGCATCGCACATGCCGAATGGCAGGAGCATATGGTGGGAGGAACAGGCACATCCGGAGACTGCAAAGCACAAGGAGCTTGTGTAGACCTTCCTCGTGCATACAGGGATGGAGAGCGCTCAGCTGCGAGGTGCATAGCGTCATCGTTGTTGTTGTTATCTAGGGCTGAGATGCGCTGCACGCACAGTCTGTAGAAGAACACACAGAAAAGCGTATGTAGTTCACGCAGCAATAAGGCGGGACAAGAGGTGAGCAATAAGCATCTCTCGATGGGAATGTAGATGCCAAACCAAAGTCGCATGATCTTATCTGAAGCCCCATGCTTCCATTCTCCATATTTTTTCCACTGCATCACTGTCCGACTTCACCGCCACCATCTCTCTTCTCAGGACCTTTCCGTTTTTGATTTCTTGTCTTCCATGCGATGCACTGACTCATATTTAACCTGGGTTTCTTTCTATTAACGTCACAAACCTCAGATACACGTCTTCCGCAAGGTATTTGGGAAGGTGGGCGGTGAAGAGACTGCTGGGATTTTTTTGATGACTGTTTGCTGTGGCTGGATTAAAGAGGTGAGCAGAATCTCTAGGCTCATTTGGCGCACGAAACCTGATTCAGCTGGTGCTGGATAATCTCATGCTCTGAGGACTTGAGGCATTGAGTGTGCCCTCATTGCTTAAAGCATCCATCAGCGTGATCCCCACCCACCCTGCAGTCTTCAGGGGTTCCAGAGTCTTCATAGGCATCCTGGGCAAAGGTCTGGAGAGATCTTCTTCAGTGACCTGCCTCCTGAGGAGTCTTCAAGGTGTCCAGAGGAACAATTCAGAGGTCTTCGTAAGCATCCTGAGAAAGGGTCAGGAGAGATCCTCATCAGTGTCCTGCCTCCTGAGGAGTCCTCGGAAAGTCCAGAAAAAAGAAGTCTCCATCACCTTCTTGTGAAAACCTCTCTAGAGGTCCTCTGCTGCTGCTGGCCTGGTATTTATTTCCCTTGCTTTCAGGCTCCTGTATCACAGCCAGAGACACGAAACCCACAGAGACGCCCTGATCTACTGCAGCGGCGTGAAGGAGTGTGTGAGTGAGTTTGTGTCTGTGTGTGTGTGTGTGAGACAGCAGTCAGCGCTGTTCCTTGGTGAAGATGTCTGCAGTACAGCTGCTGTGGGCCTCGCTGTTGCTGGGCGCAATGAGCGGTGAGTGCATTTCTGTCTCGAAAGCCATCTGTGAGACTGTGTGTTTCCTTCTGTTTGTCTAACTGTCTGTTTGTCCATCTGTCTGTGTCATTCAGGTCAAGCCACCATGAACAGGGGCTTCATTCCGGTTCCACTGCAAACATTTATCTACTGCTTTTATTTCCTAAACAGGAATGGAACCAGACATCTCCAACAGAAATACAGTGGTTTCATTAACTACTGACCCACAGTGAGGCTCAGTGTGTCTCGGAGTGTTTATATGGATGTTGATGATGGTAAAATAGTGGAGACTAAAAAACGAAATCCTTTTGTCCTTCATGTATCCCTCCACCATGAATGGGCTTGATTTTAAGCTTCTCAAAGCACGGGCATCAGGTGGCGTAACCATAACTGTTTCATCTTTCTGTAAGGGAGTTTTTAGAGGCAGATGTCTGGTTTCATTCACCAGTTCTGACACCAAACCCACTCTAAACCCTCTCAAATACTAAATTATGCAGACATTTGGGACAATTGGTGGAATTCCACTTTAATTATTCATTAACTACTATAAAGGTAATATGCAATTAATAGCATTATGGGAAATAGTTTTATAGGTCCGGATACAGAAGTTACTTTTGCACATACGAATGTGTGTGTGTGTGGGTGTGTGTGTGTGTGTGTGTGTGTGTGTGTGGGTGTGTGAGAGAGAGAGAGAGAGTATGTGAGTGTATGTTGCTGCTTTCAGGGCGTGTTACAGGATGAATGCATAAGTGGAGGGTAAAATGCACAGGGGAAGGCGGGCAATTGCATGAGTGAAATTTTTTAACAACAAAGCATGCTCAGTCCGTTCTGGAGGAAGGACTGTTTAGGTCGTGTTGTTCTCCCAGTTGAAGCTGGTTTTGGTTTTCGTGAGCAAGAATGAGCAGCTTAGATGCGACCCATCGGAGCAGGTGCTCAGCTCTGTACAGAGATATTTGACATGCAGCACTGTATAAAAATTTGTGGGAACATATACAAAGTATTTTTTCTCACCATGTTATTTGGCTAGTTAACATTAGAAAGAAGGCAAACAAAAACGTAAGCAGTAACTATTAAGATTTGTTTTGTTTGTAAAAAGGTAGTGGTGAGGAGAACACAGGTTCGGTTCCAGGTTCCTCCTCGGTTCCTCCAGCTGTTGCTCGGATTTGTGAAACTCCATCAGCACCTGATTTAATTTAATGAAGGACTGATTGAGTCAAACCAGGTTTCTGAAGGAACCTACAGTAATACTGGGCTTCCACATGAAACAAACTGATATACTGTACATTAAATAACTAATGAGTCATAATTATTTGCTTTAGTATATTTAGTAATATTAACAAAAAATAACTGCTTATTTTAACAGGTTTTAAATAGACTATTGCTCAGTAGTGTATTTAAGTAAAAAAATATCTGATTAACACAATATAATAGATCTGAAATGTGCTTTTTAACTTTTGTGCTGCGAGGCTCATGAAAAAAGGCATTAATGGAAGCTGTGCATTAGAAGATAAATCATTAAATCATCTTCTTTTTTGGAGATTAATGGTGTTTAGCTTGTTTCTTCTAAAACACCCTTTAGGTTAAATAAGGAGCAAAAGAAAAAAAAACACAACTTGAATCAGAAGTTTGTTTTGCCTTTGGGTGGTTGTAGCCTAGTGGGTAAACCACTTGCCTGTGAACCCGATGATCACAAAGTCGCAGGTTTAGAAGTAAGTCTTATTCTGAATTTTCCTCTGTGTTATGCTAGTTAGCATCGTGCAGACCACAGTGGAGCGTATCCATGGGTTCTCTTGCTCAAGTTGGGAAAGCAGATGTTAATCCGACTTAGAAACAATACACCTTCATCTGTTCACCTGTTTTACACCAAACACTATCCAGCTAGCAATTTTTGATCTCGGGAAAGATGAGCATCTTTAGCTTTAATGTAATTTAATATTATTCAAATATTAATACTTTTCACTTACTTCAAAAGACACATCTGGAGTATGAAGTTTGCTTCATCAGCTTCCCAGTTGTGAGGTTGTATGTCCCTTGTCTTTTTTTTTTTTGCACCGACAATTAAAAAAAAACAATAGCCTCCTTCCAGGTCCATTTTTGACGGCTGTAACCCGCTTTTAGCCCTGCCACTTGGGTTCGGATTGCTCTATTTGTATTAGAAAAACAGCGTGTTCCTTGCGCCAAGCGGAGGCGTGTGGGTTTATTCCTCGGTCTGATTAGTATTCATGTTTTCTTGACCCAAGTGAAAGCACCCACCCTGATCCTCAGCCTAAATGTACAACCTCACACTTTCTTCATAAACACACTAAATCTGCCCCCACAGCCTTCCACCCTCAAAACTGAGGGCCCACATAACACACGGCACTGTGAGAGCGCACATAACACACGGCACTGTGAGAGCGCACATAACACACGGCACTGTGAGAGAGAAAGAGAGAAATAGAGAGAGACGAAAGGGAGGAAGAGAGAGGAAGAGAGAGGGAGTGAGGAAGTAACAGAGGAAGAGAGACAAAAAGGGAGAGCAACAGAGAGAGAGAGGAAAGATATATGAAAGAAGAAGACAGATAAAGATGTGAGAGAGATGAGAGAGAAGTAGAGAGAAAGCGAGAGGGAGAGATGAGAGGGGGGGGTGCTGTTACTTAATGAGTTAGAGGGAGCGGCCACATCTGGAGCCATTTAATTTAGAGGAGATAGAACTGTGCTCACTGGACAGATGGATACAGATGTGTGTGCAGCCAGAGACAGAAAGAGAGAGAGAGGGAGAGATAGAGAGAGAGAGAGAGTGAGAGTGAGAGAGAGAAAGAGTCGAAGAGGGATAGGAAGAGACAGAGAGAGAGAGAGAGAGGAAGAGACAGAAAGAGAGAGAGAGGAGGAGAGAGAGAGAGAGAGAGGGGAAGAGAGACAGAAAGAGAGGAAGAGAGAGATGAAAGAGAAAAAGAGCACGAGAGAGAGCGAGGAAGAGAGAATGAAGAGAGTGAGAGAGTGAAGGGTAATCAGATAGAGAGGCAGGAAGAGGGGGGCAGGGTCCAGCCCCACAGCCACTGTCTGACTTGTCCTCCAGAACAAGGTGGATCAGACTTTTGGATGTGGTTTAGGTCACAGTGAGCTGTAAAAATGAACTGAACTTCACTGCAGTGCTAAGAACAATCCATCTTCCAAATAATACCGAGTCCTGTTGGTGTCCTGACCCCTGATAAAGGAGGTAAACAGATGATGCAGAGGAACAGATGGTGGTTGGTTAGTGTAGTAGATAACATCGCTGCTTTCCAGAAGAGCAATCTTGGGACGGTGAAATACCGCTGTACTCAGAGATGGGAGGTTTGAAAATAGCCAGTTACGAGAACGTTATTTATTTCTCCTTGCTGCTGATTGGCTGCTGCCCTGTGACGCATCTGCAGTCCAGAATTTCCCCCGTGGAGCGTCTCGGGTGTTTTCCGTTTTCTTCTTTTTAAAACCCTGTCGTTTTATTACTGTAAATTAAATTATTACTGTAATTACATGCTTATATCAAAGTAAATGACAGCGTATACCATATCAATGTACACTTTACAGTATGAATACGGGTTTTCCTTTCAAGGGTAATGTATTAAGCTGAGATTAAAGCATATTTGTGAGTTTATTTAGGGTTTACAGTATGAAAATAGGCCTTTTTAGGATTTTTTTTTTAAGATTACCACATCACATATTAGCGTATTTTCACTATATGTGGGTGCGATTGTTTACGTAACCCCCCCAGGGGTTTACTACATATGTATTCCTCAGGTTTTAACTTAATGAAAAATTAGGTGCCCGTGATTGAACCCCCTCCAGATTGTACCCCTGAGGGAATGCCGTTAACTCTCTGAAGCTAAAGGAGCATTGAGACGTCCATTCTTACTGACCAGAACAAAAAACCCTTTGTGAGGGTGAAGCTCTCTGACGCTCTTCTATTTTTACTCTGCGCTGCTTAAATTATTCAGTGGATCTTCGCGTCTCCTGTGATTAGACTCTGAGAAAGACTGTAATGTTACCCTCTACAGTCCGAAGAGTGTGGACACAGAACTGACCCGACTGGCACATCACCAGATAGAGCACAGATACACATTTTCTGATAATAAAGAACATTTGTCAGTTTATTTGTTAGTACATTTTAGTTAGTAAATGTTAGTAAATATTTATTTGTCAGAAGAAAGAATACTGAGTGTATTTTCAGTAAATAAAAAGTGACATTCAAATCTCAGTGTGCAGAAATGACTGGTAGTGTATGTCATTTTATGGGCCTGTAATAAAGGTCTAGTGCTGCTGAGCACGGAGAACGATTTAGTTACTTTAGTCAGTAATAAACTGAGATGTTTGAGTGAAAGGGGGATAAAAACAGTAAGTGGCAGTTTCTGAAGGACGGTCAGCCTCTGACTGCTGATCTGTGATGTAATCAAATCAACTGGCCCCGCAGACCAAACGCGGAGAAGCACTGTGTGATTAGCGTTTCTGTGTGTCTGCGCGTGTGTATTCGTGCATGTGTGTGTGTGTGTGTGTGTGTGTGTGTGTGTCCCTTCAGCGTCCTTTTGTGCTGACCAAAAGCCACATTTCAATCATCAGACAGACTGGTCTGCAGAGTCAGTGAATCTCTGTCCTCACAGGGAGTCGATTCCTCAGGTAACAATGCAGTGGGTCATGAAATCTGAAAATGAGGTTTAATATTCAGGATGTGATATGTGTTATTTTGGGTGGAGAGTTACGTTTATGAATGCACATGAATGTGCGGCGCTGTTTAAAAGTGTCAAATGTAATTATCAGGACCAGGTTTGGCTTGTTTGGATCCTCAGGCTTACAAGTAGAATAGCTCTGTGTGGGTAGGGTGGTCCTCCCTCTCATCCATCACTCAGTATGACTGTCCTCTCTCTCTCTCTCTGGGTGGGTAGAGTGGTCCTCCCTCTCCCCCATCACTCAGTATAACTGTCTCTCTCTCTCTGGGTGGGTAGGGTGGTCCTCCCTCTCCCCATCACTCAGTATAACTGTCCTCTCTCTCTCTCTCT
>JBBPDC010037431.1:0-10000 GCA_037974485.1 Hemigrammopetersius urotaenia | reverse complement strand
GAGAAAGATTAAATATTATTTTATGTTCAAATTCCACATTGAGGTTAGAAGTACAAAATGATCTTCAGATTGAATTCAGCCACTTTCAGCCACTAAACTTTCAGCTTAGCACGTACATTATGAGATTTTCTTTTATAAATATAGGGTTGTATGAGCAGCAGTGAATCAAAATGGATTAAACTACTCTAAAATTCAGACGTGAGCCTACAGCATTAAAATGCACAAGCAAATTAAACTGAATAAATATCCCATGTTTGACCTCCAGTCTGTGTAAAACACAAGAAGGAACAGCAGGAGATGTGAAGAGGACTTTTTTCCTCTTTTTTCTCTATTTTCTCTTTTTTTTTCTCTATTCTTTCTTCATTTTCCCAGTTTTTTTCTCTGACAGCTCATGCATAAGTGTTACGAACAGTGATAATACTGTCAGGCATTTCACACAATTTCTGACAGCTCCAAAACCGGCACTGCCGTCCCTTCTCAGTTCTCAGGTGTTTTCATTTTGTTTTAGTCCTCCAAAACCCACACATTCATTTGAGGTTCCTTAAAGGAACAGTTTGCCTAAAATTTCATACACATTTATACTGTCCAGACCAGTTCGGTAGCCATGGTTAGCCGTAGTTTTGCACTAGAGATTAGTGTTATTTGTAGATAAACTCAGCTTAAACCATTTAAACCTGTTACATTTCAAGCACACTTGGCTTCTGACACTGCATGAGGAAAATCCCGTACCAAGAAAAAGTAATAGTGCCCACCGAGGCCTGAATTTTGACCATGTTTTTAGCTTAAAGCAAATGTTAGATGATTTGTCTGTGCGTTTTGAACAATGCAATGCCATTACTAAATACCTACATTAGCCTTGTAGCGCCAGTGTAAAACTAAAGAAGCAAATGTCAGACACAGAACATATCTGGGCTAATTAACTACAGTGTGTCTGGAGGAAGGGAAAATGTGTAAATTATATTATTTTTGCTGAACTACAGTTTGAAGTTTGGAATCAGTGTGGAGTGTGGTGGCCATACGACTCTGTGTGTGTGTGTGTGTGTGTGTGTGTGTGTGTGTGTGTGTGTGTGTGTGTGTGTATGTACATGCTGAGGAACAAGCAAGTAAAACTGAGAAGCGGAACCCGAACTAGTACAGTGCACTGTGCACACACTGCCTCTGAATGCTGGGATGAGGATACGCTGTGATAAACAACAGATCTGACAGAGCCCAAGAGCCCTCCTGACCCACATGTACAATTACTCTGTACATCTAGGAGCACAGTGTGTGTGTACACATGCACACTCCACACCAATAACCACATAATTCCCTCACTGTGTGCCCCACACAGTCAGTTTTTGGAAAGTTGCATGTGTGTGTGTTGGGGGGGGAGTAAATGAGTGGCAGAGAGGGACTGAGACAGAGGGGGGAGTGAGTGAGTAAGTGAGAAACAGAGAGTGATTGAGAGTGAGTGAGAGAGAGTGAGATAGTGAGTGAGTGAGTGAGTGAATGAGAGAGAGAGACAGATAGAGTGAGTGAGTGAATGAGAGAGAGTGAGTGAGTGAGATAGTGAGTGAGTGAGTGAATGAGAGAGAGAGGCAGATAGAGTGAGTGAGTGAATGAGAGAGAGTGAGTGAGTGAGTGAGAAAGAGATTAGAATCATGTCCATAGAAAACTTGGCATCTTTGAATATCAAAGTTAATGTCGGTATCAAAGTTAATGTGTAAATAAATGATTAATGCTACTAATTTTTAAACCCATTTTTAGTTTGTCCCGACTAATCATCTGAAGTTTCCAGCTGGAACAGCTGCTTGTGCTACTCTAAATCAAATATAGCCTTTAAATGTTAAAGACCAGTGATGGCTGTTCTTATTGACATCGTTTTTTTTCCAGCTACCATCATGCTGTGCATTTGTATGTTCTCCCTATTTCTTCAGTCAGGAGCTCCGGTTCCCACCCACAGTCCTAAGACGCACGTCAGGAGAACTGGAGATGCTAAATTGCCCTGAGATGAGCTGACGATCTGTTCAGGGTGTTTCTCTGGCTCTCTCACCACATAACTGCTGGTATTAGCTAAACAAACAAGAAAGGTCTGGAAATGTTTGCAGTGTTATATAGCATGGTGTAAAATTACGCATCTGATTTTGTATTCCGGATCGAGTATCTGTGATCACTTCCAAATGCATAATGAAAGTGTGGACACTCTCTGGAGGTGATGGTGTGGTCACATGATTTCCCTCACAAAGCTATAACAGTAGCCTACAGTGGAAGGTTTTAGCCTGTGTTTCATGCTATGTGGAGTCACAGATGGTGATTCTAGCTAGCTAGTGTGTTTAGAGATGGAGGTTGTTTGGTTCTGTGATGTCTGTGTTTGACAAGTAAGAGGCCTGCAAAATTTGTTCCAGCTTATCATACACAATATCCCATCCTGAGGGATAACCAAATTAAGCATAGATACTCGGGGGCAGATGTACTAAAGTTTCTGTGTAAAGTGACCCTTTGTCATATGGGACACAGCACAGTACACAGGCTTTGAACCCATGGCCTTCTGATGGCAGGGCCAACTCCCTAACCACTAGCCAGTGTCAAATACTATGTGTTATGTGTGAAACAAGCAGCGTATGGACCATAAACAAAAATCAAAATGCACTAGTCTTCTTTGTGCACATTCTAAAGCAGGGGTCACCAAACTTTTTGAAGCTGAGAGCTACTTCACAGGCAGTGAGCCATACAAAGGGCTACCAGTCTGATACACTAGAACAGAGTTTACCTAAACTTATCTAAACTCCACGTATAATAAACGTGTTTTAAATGCTTTTTTCCCCAGATGTAGTCATTTTCGAATCAACATTAACGCAAATGTGATTAAAGAAGAATAGCAGCAGGATAAAATAAATTAAATGTTAGACGCTGCTCACTGGGGAGTTGTGCTATTTTTAGAACAGGTCCGCGGGCTACTCATGTGGTCCTTGTGGGCACCACATTGGTCACCCCTGTTCTAAAGGAATGCTGGACAATAGGACACATATGTGAGAAGACATGGCCCAGATTGTGCTCTACATTGCATGTAGTCCATGTTAACTTTTCAAAAACTATTCACTGTTTTCTAAGCTGGGGTAAAATTGCACCTCCGTGTAACGTTTCTGCTTGGAAAGAACTTATGAACATTGATTTCTCTTCATTAGTGAAGTTTTATTTCTGTTTTGTCCTGAGCTCTCTTGTCTTTTAAGCACAGCCCACGTAAGCAAGCAGTTAATATTTGTGACTGTGCAGTTTATGTAATATGTTGCAGTCTTATTAAATTAAATGCTATATTTAGGAGCATTGTGGGCACATACTGCAGCCACATTTGCACTGTGCCTGTGTATGATGGTCTATGAGTGTTGTCCTCCATCAAACGTTTTGCCAGCTGTAGACGAAATACGGTGGACCGTCTGAAGAACACAGTCATCTGAGAAACAAACTCTCAGTGTGTGGCGTCCAGAGTCACCTCAAAGCAGGGGTTTCACCAAAGCCAATGGCGCTTACCTCTTCCTTTTGATTAGACATTATAGGAAGAGAGAGGATGATAGAGCTCTACGAGACTTGCCACAAGGTAAGTCGATTTTGAATTGCTTTGAAAAGTAACTGAGCCCCTGAATATGAAATAAAATGAAGATTGGTGCAGGAGAGCAGTGTTGCACCTAAGAAAATGTCACCTCCCCTCTCTCTCACTCTCACATACACACACACACACACACACACACAGTCACACACATACATACACTTTCAATTCCCAAAGGTGAGCCAATGTCACCAAATCCCCACTCAGAACTTATATCAAATGAGACCAGCTTATATTTTCAAGGTTGCCAGCGAGCCAGCAGCCATGGTGATCCATCAAATGAGCGAAACAACGTGCGGCAGCAAGTCCAAGCCTGGGAGAGAGAGCGAGAGGATTAAAAGGAAGGGGAAAGAGGCGGAAATAGGGAGCTGCTGTGCACGCCTAGTGGCCATGCCTTTATCACTGTCTGCAGAGAGGCCACTCGGCGCCAGGCTTGCGGGTGACCCGTGGACGAATTTACAGCAGCGCTTCAATCCATAAGCATGGGCAGATCAGGCCAAGAGATAGAAAGCTGGAGATTGCGGCGTTGAGGGCCCCTTTTTTGCAGCCCACTTTGTTGTCAGGATTATGTCGATATGGGCCTGTCCCCCTCCCATTCACCCCTGCACAGAACACTCCTCAGACTGACAGCGGCACATTGATAGTAAGGTCCAGCCAGAGGTGGACACTTAATCCAGAAAAAGCAGAATAATTAGATGAGCCCTCCCTGTTGCTACTCTGTTACAAAGAAGAAGAAAAAATAGAGAATAGTCAGAACAAGGACACAGATCTAGAGCTTGAAATAGGACCTGACTGATGTCAGGGTTTGGTGAGATTTAGAGATCTTTATGTATATAAATATATATTTAATAGAATAATAGAGTTGGTTGCGTTAACCCCTGCTCTAGTTTTATCCCTACTTTATTCTTTCAATGTACTTTACTTGCTTTAAGCAATTTCTAATCCACCTAGAAGGAAATCATTTAGGATCAGTGAGATCAGCGAGGTCATGCACAAATAGAAGCAGATAAAAGTATAGATGTGGACAATGATTCAAAACTTGGTGCCATTGAAGAGATACATATTCAGATAGATATTCCGAGAAGCTCTATACACACTATCGATTACCAGAAGCACCATTCTTTACATTTGTGAAACCCTTTTGGAGCGGTACAGGAAAAAAAAGGTTGTTTAAAGAAATGACTACAATATATTTTCCATCCAAGAGAAGGGAAACTGAACCAAGCAAAGAACCATTGATATATATGAAGGTTTTCTGAGAAAAGCCTTTTTAAGGAAACCGTGAATGATTATTAATACAGGCATTTTGAGGTTAAGAACTTCCATAAAATGTATAGGTTCAAGAACGTATACATTTTGAATATACTTTACTATTATAAAATATTCTATATACTGTTTTAGAATGCAACCTGTATTCACATGCTTGTGTAGAGTGTGTTTCAGGATTTTACTTACATGCACTTATAGTTTGAGTTGAAAAACATACATCAATCAATCATAACACTAACACTACTGGCAGGTTAAGTGCATAACATTGATTATCTCATTAGTGAAAGTGAAAAAAAAAAAGTGAAAGTGACAATTCGGTCATACGTGAACAGCACGAAATACTTCCTCTGCATTTAACCCATTCACCAAGTGAAGCAGTGGGCAGCTACGAACACAGCGACCGGGGAGCAGTGTGCGGGGACGGTATCTTGCTCAGGGTATCTCAGAGGGGCCTAGCGGTCTTGGGAATGGAACCCGCGACTTCCTGATCACAAGGCGAATGCCCTAACCATTAGGCTACCAGCTGCCCCAAAACAGATAAGCACTTGTGAAGGGGTGGGACAAACTAGTCTGATCTATGCTGCCCTACAAAGCCAAAGTGTAGTAACTACATATTTGGTCAAAATTGACTTTAGACTACAAAAGAGGTTTAGGACATCTCCTTTGTCTTGTGAGAAAATATCCTCTTTCAAAGTTTCAGAGAAATGATAGTGTCAACATTGCAGTAACTACAGAATCCTAACTAATACTAAAACTTTAAATCCAGTTTTCTCAGTTTCAGCTTTGGTATAGTTACTGCACTTTGGCTATTGCAATATTGCAATAAGCCTACCTTGAAACTCACAAGTCTGCTACTAGCATCTTGACGCCAGGTACCACAGCACACTTTGTGGAGTCCATGCCAGGACATTTTGGCAGCACAAAGGAATTCTACACAATATTAGGCAGGTGAGTTTAAAGAAATAGGTGTTTGGTGCACATTCTCGATTTGTAAGATCATGTCAGTACAGGTCAAAGTCCTTAAAGTCTATCCACTCTGTGGTGATCTCAGCAGTGACCTTGGGCAGGCTCTTGAATGGACTGGAAAGAGACTTAACCTCACACTGAAAGCCATGTCAATATTGCATTTGAAATCACTGGCAAATCTGAGAAAATTATTACTTTGATTATTAATTAATACTTTGTGGACTTTGATTCAAGTAAGATAACAAATATATTTCCTTTTCAGGTCATTCTAGTTATGCTAGTATTCGTGCACTGTCCCCTGTTACTGATTAGCAGCATGGTAATTGCCTCTTTACTGAAAGTAAGGGGTTTCCACAACACAGCCGTGTTGTTAAGCATTATCAGCTATTCCATTCGAATTTCCACTAATCCTTTCTTTTGATAATGCCTCTGTACAGTTCATGATGGTTTATTCTCTTTCAATGGTGCACACAAAAGCTACTTGAGTGCTCACCACCACGTGAAGCATCCTTAGCCTGCTCAATGTGAATGAGTGAGCGAGTAATGAGCCAGGTCAATGAATCTGAAAACTCATTCTTTTCTTCTTTCTTTTCTTGTCAAAGCCTATAGCCTATAGCTAGAGCAATATTAGCCTCTGCAAGCAGCAGAAATGATGAAAACAACAGGGCCCATTTCTCCTTGCATTGGTGAGCATATAAATTGGATAACACTGGTGGCAGCTGCGTCACTTCAAAGTGCCACAGACAGGTTGGATTATAATATGGTGGTTCAGCTTTTGTGCGGTCTAACAGAGGCGTCATCCGCAGGCCCTCACCTTCAAGCAGACACAAGGAAAACAAAAACAGCAGCAACAGCAAAACAAGCAGTGAAGGATAAGCCCTGAAGCATCCACACCAAGGAGACACCTTCAGGCATATAAACATGCTAATTAGAAATGCAGTTATAGCAAAAGGGGACAATTGTGGCAATCAAATCTGTTCATTTAGGCAACACAGACGTGGCGTTGTGGTGTCCTACGTGCACTTTGTCAGTTGGTGAGCCTGAAAATTGCAAATGCAATTCCTTATTACGTTTCTCTTTTGGCACACACACAAACATACACACACTGACCTAATCACACCTCTACTCACACACACCTGTCGTGATGCCACAGAAGGCAGTCAGCAGGTTTCTGCCTTCGGAGCCAGCAGGTAAAATGGCAGCACTTCTCATGACATGCCCTCACACTGAGTGTGTGTTACTTAAAGGGGAACTGACGGTCGAACTGTCAATCACAGCAAAAAGTAATGCAAGAATATATGTTTTTTGACATATCTCCAGCATGGATTGTGCTACACTTATGTTTGTAGAAGAGATATACTACACTGTTTTAAATTGTGTCTTATTTTACAGACATTACTGTTTCTATTTTTTAACACGGAACTGTGCAGACCCAATGCGTAAATGCTGTGATGTAAACGTCATTCATTATGTAACCATGTAAATAATTACGCAGTTATGCCTAAAAAGTGTAGCAACGTGACGTTAGGCTTCTAGTGATCATGTATCAGAAAATAGGTCGCCAGGAGAGACAGTGAGAGAAAGAGAAAAAGACAGAGTGGAATAAGTGGATTGGGGAAAAGGAGACTTCCCTGCCAGATGACCATGCTTGCTGCTGGCCTCCTCGTGTTGTTCGGGTCACTTATTTCTCCAAATCAGTCGAATGGAATGAGAGGGAATATAGGAGGGTAGAGAGAGACAGGCACAGAGATGCAGCCTCCATTTCAAACAAGACCCCACACATTCACTGCTCTCAGCCAGGCCACAGGACATGGAGTCAACATTTTAGTAGCCATCACTTATTTTTCTAGCCTAGAGCTTATGTTAATGTTAGACAGGATAACTTGAATAAGCACTGAAATAAGATTTCAAACCCACTAATTTTCAGTAGTAAACTGTCCCCCATCCACAAAACACTCATACAAACATAAACACATATATAGCACCCAATCTATTGAGCTGCACAGAGAGAGACGGAGCGAGTGAAGCTCTATAAAGTGAACTCGAGGAGCGTAAGTGCTTTTAACGCAAAGTGAAAACAGATCAAAGCATGGATCGGCTTACACTCAGTTGTTTTCCAAGCTATTGACTCTATCATTGAACTGCCTGCTCAATCACCCGCACTCAGGCTTAAGCAGCACATAGAAATGGTCCCTAATGGCTCTCTTTGGTCGAAATGAACCACATCTGAAACATGTGATTCAACACATCCGGCTTGTGACATGATCTCACTCATATCGTCTAACCATTACATCTATGATCATTTGTGTTTAATATTAAAACATACTATAAATAAATATAAATAAAATATAAATAATAATCATAAATATAAATAAAACACTAACTACACATCACTGTTCTTAGTACTAATACATTGTTTTGGGTTTTTTTTTTTGCTTAATTCAGCTTGCAGGGTTGGAGCAAAAATGTACCTTGAGAACCTGAGATGCATGAGTGTGGAGAATCCTTCTAAAATTTAAAGAATGTAAAGGTGCTAGGAGAAACCCTTGAATTAGTGTAGAATCTTTACTTTATGTGAAGGTTCTTTAAACTTTTGAATGATTCTACACATTTTCCAAACATTTTAAGGAACCAGATTGGTTCCAGGGGTGTCAGTAAATCTGGCACTTAATAAATAAGTTAAACCAGGTATGTTTAGGCAGGTATATCACCAAACTGTGCAGAACACTAGACCTTCAGGGCCAAAACTGGACAATTCTGTTCTACAGCAGTAATTCTCTTCTACTGCTTTTTCGCATTTGCGTTTTTAAACAACAAAATATATGGATATGTGAAACAAAAGCGGCAAAATAGCTTCATGATTTAGATTTCTAAGGCATAAACACAGATGGTTCACATTCTACAGAAAAGTGATCTCTTTTACTGTGATTATTTTCAAATGTAGGCATATCCTACATTTTTGATTAATGTTTTATTTGATGTCTGCTTAATTACATTAATGCAGTTCTATGTACCAAAACAAGGCATTTTGGTTTTCATTTAGACATGTGAGCTATTCTCTCATTTTATAGTATTGGGCCTATCAGACTATACACGCACTACATTACTCAAACTCGATTTTAAAATAAAAGAAAAAGAAAATGAGCCTTTCCATGATTTGGGCTCTTTATGTGCTGTTATTCAGGCTCCACTGTGAGCAACGCTTGCATTATGGTCGGTAGGTGCATTTCTTTTTTTCTTTGGCTTTTTGCTTTAATTTAAAGAGTAAAATGAATTCTGGCCCATTAAACAAGTAATCAAATCAGCGCAACAAATTCCCTGCAATCTTCCCCTTAATGAACCATTATTTTTGTTCTTGCATTTGCAGGCAGGAGAGGTTATTTTCTCCCAGAAACTTCTGCTTCCAAAATGATTCCCAGAGTGATTACCAGAAGACTCAGACTGCACCCTTAAGAAACATGACATCTGAGACTTGGCGTGACATTTTTTCCCCCAGAATGCCTCAAATACTCATTGTGTTCTTGAGCTTTTATCATTAACATATTTTCTTCAAGCTCAGTCCCTCTCCAGTGATACAGTATATAAGCACAACACAGTCGTTTCTAAAGGGCCCTTGGGTCCTTTAAGATGAAAGGAGTAATGAAAACGGCCCTTTTTCATCCTGAGTGAGTGTGTGACAAGGTGCATATAGAGATCTGCTCACATACTCAGCAGCCAAAGACACGCATGATGGCCCTTGTGGGAGGTCAGAGGTTGGGGAGCCCCAGCCCTCTTTTGGGCCAGCACCAGCTCTATGAGCACAGCGTCCGCATGCAGTAATTGACTTCCCCCAAGTTTCTTCTTGCCAAACAAACAGCTGGCCCATTGCTACCTCTGAGAGCTCCTCTGGGTCATAATCGATGGTGCTTGCGCAGCAAAAGTCCACCGCCATTTGCCTTTCTGCACAGCAGCAGAGCTTTTAACTGACACACTACGTTCCAGGGCTTACTATGAGAGTATCTCACTCAGCCTTCTGCACTGCCTTACAAAAGGCAAAGGGCACGAATTATGCCAACACTGAAACTGAGGGAAAGAAAATTGGGTAGTTGGGTAGCCTAGTGGTTAAGGCATCCGCCCTGCGACCAGAAAGTCCGGGTTCGATTCCCAAGACTGCTAGGCACCGCTGAGGTACCCTGAGCAAGG
>JBBPDC010037383.1:0-11973 GCA_037974485.1 Hemigrammopetersius urotaenia | reverse complement strand
GTTAAATAGCTGACTCCGATTTAAGCTGTTTTCAGGTAAGAAACAGTTGCGGAATTCTTAAGCACTGATGTACGTCGTTCTGGATAAGAGCGTCTGCTAAATGCCGTAAATGTAAATGTAAATGTAAAGAGACTTCAGGTTATTTAAGCACGATATGAACAAACATTCACTTTAATAGGCACTGAGTGTTTAACTCCAACCGTCAGTTTCAAAAGAACCTTTGGCTCCAAAGTTAGAAGGCATTTGGCATCAGCTGAATATTTTAACTTGTATCGCTTTCAGTCATATTTTATGAACTTAGTACATGGATATAGTAAATACAGTTCACAAAACAAGTTATAGAAAACAAAGAAGAATTACATTTTTCTGCTGTATTAGAGCCACGTTGTTCATAATGATGGCGTCGCACTAGAACATTTTTCAGCCGATCTTACAGAAACCTTAGTCTGAACTCAGTCGACCTGTGGAGCTGAGAACTGAAGCCGAGAACCGAAGCCTGACCTGAGCCACTGTGCGACTGGCACGCTCTCAATGTGCAGCGAATTCCTGTAATACTGCGAAAAATGCTCATCAAGCCTTTGATGTTGTTTTTATATCTTCATGCGAGTGCTGTTCTCACACAGGTGAAGGTTTGATCTTTTACAGTTTTTGTTTTTGTGTTTGTGGGGGGAGGGGGGTGGCGCCCCCAACCACATCTTACCCGTCTGCTGCACGGCGATACCCGCTGCCCTCCTTTCTGTTTCACCAGAACACCAGCTTTTCTCGCTCCTCTCTTCGTCTTCAGTGTAAGTGAAATCCCAACCATTATTTCTACAGAAGTTAAGAAGACCCTGAGGAGACAGGAACAAGTTTGATCAGAAGCATTTTCAGTCTCTAAAAGATTTAAATGGACAATTTCTGCCTTCTTTACTTGTAAGCATGATTGAATTCTGTTCTGTCTAACCTTGATGTCAAGAGCCACTCTTTCATTTAAATATATAAGAGCTTTTATCTCTTAGCTTCTGATATTTTGATAGCACCTCAGCTCCCCCAGGGGCAATAAACATGTAATAACATTTATATGAACAAACATAAACCATAACACAAATGATATATGAATTAGTTATAAAAACAGAATCTAGTCCAAATTAGTAAAATCACATTCAGTAAGTTGTAAATGTTCTAAAGCAGGGGTCGGCAAACTTTTAACACTCAAAAAGCAATTTGGACCTGGTTTCCACAAAAGAGAAAACACCGGGAGCCGTAAATCCTTTCTGACATCTAAAATGAAGAGTATGCTGCATATATAGTTTTTTATTTTTATGCTGTGTATAAAAACTAGGCTAGTGTGTTGCTTGTGAATTTTTATTTATTCAAACATTTTGAACATTTAGAACCCTGTAAAAAAAAAAAACATTGTATTTTAATGTTACAAGATCACAATAATCTTCAAATTTTGAACTAAAAAAAACAATGTAAACACCTAGAACGGCTGACAGTGTCAACTGACGTAATTTCATCAGAATCAGAATCGTGTCTGTTGGCCTATTGGAGCAGCAGCAGCTCTGTAAGAGACATAGGGGTGTGGTGTAGGAACATGGACACACAGATCTTTACATATTGTTGTTTTATACAGTTGTGCTTGAGAGACGCCATCGACCGGAATCACATTCCCTGTATGTGTTGCTCACACATAAACGTGATTGTGATTCTGGTTCTGGTTCTGACTCTGACTGGTATGACAGGTTCTGGGTCTAAACTCCACTGGACCCTTGCTGTATCTGCTGGCTGCAGCGTGGATGTGTGCCAGCAGCTGCAGGACTAAACGCCCGAACAAACTGCAGCAGCGTCGCATCAGGAAGTGTCAGTTAGAAGTATAGCCAGTTAACAGTTATATGGATATCCAGTTAGCCGGTATAGGTATAGCCAGTTAACAGTTATAGGTATAGCCAGTTAGCCGGTATAGGTATAGCCAGTTAACAGTTATAGGTATAGCCAGTTAGCCGTTATAGGGATAGCCAGTTAGCCGTTATAGGTATAGCCAGTTAACAGTTATAGGTATAGCCAGTTAACAGTTATAGGTATAGCTAGTTAGACATTATATGTGTAGCCAGTTAACAGTTATAGGGATAGCCAGTTAGCCGTTATAGGTATAGCCAGTTAACAGTTATAGGTATAGCTAGTTAGACATTATATGTGTAGCCAGTTAACAGTTATAGGTATAGCCAGTTAGCCGTTATAGGTATAGCCAGTTAGCCCTTATAGGTGTAGCCAGTTAGCCTTTATAGGTGTAGCCAGTTAGCCGTTATAGGTGTAGCCAGTTAGCCTTTATAGGTGTAGCCAGTTAGCCCTTATAGGTGTAGCCAGTTAGCCTTTATAGGTATAGCCAGTTAGCCCTTATAGGTGTAGCCAGTTAGCCTTTATAGGTGTAGCCAGTTAGCCCTTATAGGTGTAGCCAGTTAGCCGCTGTTCTAGTGTTAAATTATTATTTATTTTCAAAAGCCACAGGGAGCCGCAACACAAAGATGAAATGTGACTCCAGAACCATGCGTTGCCGACACCTGATCTAAAGGAAGAGTTTCCCAGCCTCACCCAGCTCATAGTCTTTATTCAGAAATCCAGCATTTCATTCTGTTTGATGGAATATATCTATTCCAAATGTAGAGATAAACCTTTAGTTTTTGAAATGTTACTATATTTTGGACTATAAGGCCTTGAGGGAAAACAGCCAGTTGAATGAATAATCATTTTAACTTTAAACGTACATATGTTAAACATAATTTGGCACTTTCTCAATTTCTCTAATTTGCTCCGTTCTGTATGTTACGGGTTAACAGACACACAACAAAACAGGAGAACAACTAATGGCCACTGTTTAGAGCTTGGTCCCCTTCACTGCTGCAGCCATTTGTAAAAACATATGACCATCCCGAATATATCAACACACTAATATCGATCAGCCTGGCCAGGTGGTGCAGGACAGCCTAGGGATTCGATAGACTATTTTAACAAGGGACCACCAGCGGAGTGGAGGAGGTGCAGCGGTGGCAGAATCTGAAAACACTACAGTGATAGCTGGCTAGCTAACGACCATCTGGCTAAACAATAGCTAGCAGATTATAGAGAAAAATGTATGTTATCTAATGTAATTTCCAAAAGTAACTAAACATGTTGGAATGTGTCATGGCTCATGGCTCTGCATTAATGTCCTAATTTCTACATTATGAGGATTTACAGTATTTCTAATGTATCTTTATTTGACAATGTTTTGGTAAATTATGCAAAACAAATTCACCTGTTCACTTGGATGACACAAAGCACCGAACCCACTAAAAAAGTACAAATACAGGGGGTCCTCCAGTTAGCCTCAATATACAATGTTTACAGGTTACGACGCTCACGTGGGCAAACTAGTTTAGCGTTACGTTTGTGTTGCTCTGTTTTGCGAGTTTTTGGCTTTAATCATGTCTTCTGAATGAATTTCTACACAGTTTTTTTTTTTGGTCATTTTTTTAGTTGTGTTTATAAATTTTACAGCTGTGTTGGGATCGGTAAGTGACTGAGGTTCGGGTGTGTTTCAGGTGACAGCAAATTTTGGGTTACTGCACCCAGCAGTGGGTTTTGGTTGTGGCTAGATGCGGTGAAGACACTGGTTATGATGTCAGAGAATATCCGAACCAGTAGGTCTTGTAGGGTGTTCCTGAAAATCAATGGTCATTATCAAAGTTAAACAGGTTTCAGAACAAATGAAACGTCACGGCTCCAGTCTGATCAGCCTCAGAGCCGATTCTGACCCGGTCCAATGCCGACAGGTGAGCACCATGTGGACAGTTGAGAGCATTATGAGAAGAGATGGCTCCAGGGTGAACTCAAATTCCCAAGATTTGATTGATCATTTGTGGGATGTATTGGACAAACTAGTCCAATCCATGGCGGTCTTGTGGGACTTAAGGGACCTACTGTGTTGGTGCCAGATATCTTCAGGGGTATTGTGGAGACCACACCTTGTCAGAGCTACTTTGGTGGCATGGTGGGGACGCTACAACAAACATCTATCACTGAACCCTGCTGCCTAATTTTAACAGTGATTTTTTTTACAGTGAGTATATTCATGCATACCTTGAAGTGAGTTTGTTTAATTTTGCAGAAGTTTGAATTACCCCTGTAGAATTGCTCCTGGCCCCTGTTATGGCCCCTGCACTGAACTGCAATGATTTAAATATTAATTTCTTATCGCGATATGCGTGTGTTCTAGATGGACTGTTCAAAGCGCTACACACACGCGAGAGCACACGCAAATACTTTATGGGTTTTGAGACTCACTGTATTTGAATTTCTTTTGTCTTTCTATTTTGATGATGATGATGTGATTTAGAAAGATAGTGTGATTTCATGCTGTGAAAAAGAACTGTAATGAAAATAAATGAAAAGCTAAATATAAAATAAAATAAAATATTGACCTGCTTCACTGTTATATGTGCCCTCCTAAAAACACACTGGCCCCAGCTCAGCCCCCCGGTCATTTTGGTCTAGAACTGACACTGGTTACGATGGTGGTGGTAAGAAAATCGTTAGAAAATTGATCACGTTTTAAGCTTCCTGTGTTAATTTTTCCTAATATCAAAGCCAAGTTTATCGCATACACCAGAAAAATGCACTATAATTTGCCACTCGGTTCTGGTGAACTGTTGTCAGCTCGTTCCCCCTGCGCCGCTGACACAGGCCAAAACGAGGAACTTCAGACTTGACCGAGTGTAGATCTCCCAGCTTCCATTTTTATAGAAACATGTGACTGGGAAAAAGGGCAATATTTGATGCCACCACTTCTTATTTTTATCTTAAGCTGCAGTCCTTGTCCAGTGTGTGTGCCAGATTCATGCTGTGTATACAGCAGCCACTGACTCTTGTGTGTACAGACTGTGGCTTTATAATTCCACTTTTCACATGAAAACCCTTTTCTAGCATCATAATAGCTAAACAACAACTAAACACTTCAGAAAATCAAGACGTCCTCTTGCCCTCGTGCACAGTATGATACTTAAAGTGCTCGGATGCATAAACATAAATACCAAAACACACTCACACTCCCAAACACCCACCTTGTGACAACAGCGACGGCTAGTCTGTATTTTTTTTTTCTTTCCTATCTGATGAGTTGAGCAGAATGCGTCATAATGGGCTGATATCACAGTCTCTTTCACTTCCTGTCTTCTAAACTCGTCTCAACACAAGGCTCTGTCTCAGACTCCAGTCCACCTGCTCCACTTTATTGCTCTTTCCAGGCAACAGACCACAGAAGCCAATATGGCCAACACTTTACATCACAACGTCTGTGTGTTGTTGCGTAATCAGACATCCACGTTATTTGTGACGGCATATAAACCTTTGATGAAATGGATCAAAGTGCATTTGTGGGTCAGAGCCATACATCTCAGAAATATTTTTCTAACAGGTCATGTTTCCCATGCTTCATGAAAATGAAACTTGCTTAAGCAAGCAAGGCTGTCCATTATTGGTTGTAACAGAAAATCAGAGATTATTTACAAGGCTGGTCATCTAGTACTTCAAAATATAGGTTAAAGATGAATCAGGGTCTAGAAAATGAACCCTCAGTTCCATGGTCTCCCCGTGTTTACAGATATTATTTTGCATCATTGCCAAAAAGGGTGGGACACAAAATAAACTTACAGTGATTCAGGTCATTTTTATACAGCATATTAATTACTTATTACATAGAATAATAAATTAATGCAATAAATATCTCCTTATTCTGTGTTTTATATCACAGAAAATATGTGCAAAAATAAATTAAATAATAAATAGAACATTCTGATTCTAAAAGACAGACATTTGCGATGGCTCAGTAGTTCTGTGACATCACCCCGGATCTTTTTGTGCACATGCTGCTCTTGAGTGACCTCAGTTCATCGACCACTGTGGAGAGGAACTCGCCGAGCCTGGTCAGGACCACACAACCATAGACCTTCTGCTGGAAGGAGTTTTGAGCCGGAAGAGTTCTGGCTGGAGGCTCCGGCATGGGGACGTTCGGCTGCAAGGTGTGGAAAATTGAGTCCACCCTGGAAGCGAGGTGGTCTAGGTGTCCCCTGAGTTTAGAGAGGGACTCGAGCAGAGAGGGCAGCAGGTCTTCCTGCTGGTCCTGCACCGTCTTCAGGTGCGGCTGGAACTCCTTCAGACGAGTGTAAATGTTAAGCACGCGTTCAGATGACGTCTGGCCAGAAAGCGTCGAGGCGGGAACGTTGTCCATTGGCATTTTGCAGAACAGCTCCGCAAAGTCCCCCTGACTGCTTTCCTGGAAAAGAGTGACACGTTTTTTCATTTTATACTTACTAATATTAAAGCAATAATTCAGTAACATTCTTATATCATTTACATATTTGGCCCAGAGCTGTCCAGTTTTGTCCATTTTATAAACAGGGATGTCGTCTAGTTTCATTAACTATACGAGCGAGTGTGTTTGAGAGCACTTGAAACAAAGTGATTATTTGTGATTACAGTAATCCTCAGCTTTTCGTGGGGGTTGCAATCCAAGAGCATTCGCGTATAGTGAAAAAACGCGTTGTTGTGTTTTATAGTGTAAACCCTAAATATGCCCTCAAAAACTGCTCCCAGAACACTTTAATTTCATTTTAATGCATTACCCTTAAAGAAAATGTAAAGGTAAATAATAATCAGAATCAGAAAACTTTATTGCTTAAAAAAACATTAGCATTAGCGCTTAGCATTAGCATTGTGCAAAGACTTGTACACAAAAGAAACGTTACTGCTAACTGTTGAAAATTGGTGGGGGGGTGTTAAAACACTAAAATACGTGGACAAGACACAGAGCAGTCATGCTATGCTGGACTGGTGGCGGTAATACAGTTGGGTTCTCTGCGTTACACTGAATCCGGGTAAAACTGAGGGATTACTGTATTTGTGATTATTTAATGCAATTTACTTAATGGAAAGCGATGTGCATAATATTCTATTTATGTGTTTGTAATTTCAGCCTCTTTAGTACAAAGTAAAGATGGAACCACCTTTAGCCCTTTTGTAAAAGTGTGACATATTTAAGGATTTCAAATCTAAAATTTCTGCCCGACCTTCTACCCAACATTATCAGCCTGTATTCAGTCTTTGCTTTGGTCTCTGATACAATTCTGGATTCTGCAGTGATCTATAGATATGATGCAGATGATGATAGTGAAACATACCATAGAAATATAGAAATAAAAAAGAATATTTAGTAATTTAATGGCTAACTGGATAGCTGCCATATGGTTCTAAATAAAGTTTGACCACAGAACTCTAGTCCTGTGATAAAAGTCGTAAAGCTGAAAACAGCATCAAATCTATAGACCAGAATCCACTCTTGCAGCTACTCTGAGGTATCATCAGCATTTTTATCTGTGCATCACACATCAGAGCAAGTTTATTGAGATCATTTCAGTATGAATGGAGTGCGTGTGATGGTTTAGGCAGATTACTTGTTAGCTACATTAGCATTGTAGCTCCAGGACAAATCAACAGACTTGCGGATTAAGAGTGATCTAAACTAGATTTCTCATCCCCCAAACATATCAGTGACTAAAATTACTGAGTTGCTTCATAAACCCTCCCTAATAACTCCCTAATAAAATGTGTCCCAGAATGGAAGGAAGCCACGGTGAGATGGTGATATCAGCATGAGTAGCCAGACCACAGATTCTGATTTCACATTTTCCATAATTAAAGTCCACAGGAAATACCGAAATACTTCCAACCACTTCCACGTTACATTATCTGGCCTTACTTTACAGCTGATTCTAGACTGAATAATGGTGTGAGTGGTAATTCCCCCGCAGAGCTATTTCTGTTCCTCCAGCACTCGAAGGTGTCGCACATCGGTTTTGTGAATGAGGAGAATGAGATCATCTCGGATACAGTACCCTGCAGTAGCCTACCCTGCATTTCACCATATTCAGACTCGAGTGTGAACTGATGAACTACTTACGTATGTCTTGAGAGTTTCTGCAGCTAACCAGTTTGTGTGCTGAGTGAGCTTCACGCTTTTCTGAAGAGGTTTCCTGCATCTTTCCTGCAGCAGAGATGATGTGCTCACCAGGTCACTGATGGTCAAGAGGACGACACTCAGCAGAACCCCTGGGAAGTGCAGGTCAAGCATGGGAACAATTCTTTTAAACCTGGCTGCGTTGTCATATTCTTGCATTCACTGCCTTCTATATTTCGGTTGTTTTAATGTTGGTAAGAATCGACAGCAAAGTCAGTAAAAGTTGGAAATTCTTGGGTTCAAAACATGCAATGTTATTTTAATCAGGTCAAAAGTTTTCATTCATATGTTTCATTTCTTTGCCTCTTACATTATTATCAATGTTGTTGGTCTTAGTAAATCAACAGTAAATCATTATTTGCTATCAGTACTGGAGCTCCTGCATTATTTGAGTGTATAATACACACAATGTGCTCAAGTTTTATTTGTACTGTAACTGGCAGCTCAAAAGGTCGTCAGTTTTCCGCTTAGCCTTGACATCAGAGTTTGTGTGTGTGTGTGTGTGTGTGTGTGTGTGAGGTTGTGTATCTGTTGTACTTACTCGATGCTGACTGGGACCTGTGGGTCTGCCAAAGCATATTCCTATCATGACCATTCATTTCTCCAAGTACAAGCACAGAAGTGGAAACTAATCATGATCTCAGTCTGGCAAAAGGTTTTAAAGACTTGAAACCTCATAGGAAATGACGCAGCCGCCTTGTGAGGCAACAAGGTTTCCCAGAATATTTTTCTTCTTCTTGTCTTCACATCACATGTGCTATGTGTAATTCTACAGCCCTCTGAAGCCGCCGCCCTCTTCAGTCCCTGCCCTAATACTCGCGACACAGACTTCACACCATAGAAACCACGCAGACCTCTTACCTTACCCTGCACTAGGATCAGCGCCAGCACTACAGTGTACAATATCTGTAGTCCTACTTCACATGCTAGTCATCCAATTAACATTTTACTGAAAAGCCAAACTTTTTCATTTGTGCCCAATAAACTCATCTGTAATAACTCATACGCTCGTACCCGTGTTCATTACATCATAATACAAGGCCTCGCATGCACGGTGTAGCTCATTCAATGTTATGAAAACACATGACTTAGTGTCTGTCACAATTTACCAATTGAACACTGAGGTCATCATTACTCACTGTTGCCAGTTTATTAGGTACACGTGCCGTACCTAGACTCTGTGGCCAGTTTATCATGTACAACTAAAATGAAAATGCACTGCGAATGCACAACATAAAACCATATAAAACCAGAGGCAGCTGGTGGCCTAGTGGTTAGGGAGTTGCCCCTCTGATCAGGTGGTCATGAGTTCAAATCCCAGTGGCACCTCTGAGGTTCTCTTGAGTAAGGGACAGTCCCCTTACACAGTTCCCCGGGCGCTGTGTTGGTGAATGAGTTAATTTGGTGCTGTTCTCACTGTGTGCTGTGTATGTTCATAATAACAATTCAAATACTGTAATGGTGCTACATATAGGTTGACCGATTATCGACCAGGCCGATTAATAGGGCTGATATTTGGCCATTTTTGCATAATCAGCATCAGCCGATATCTGCGCATATTAAGGCTGATGAATAGACATCTGCCTAGTGGTAGGATACTTGCCTCTGGATCAAGAGGTCATAGGTTCGAATCCTTCCTTCAGCACCACCACTGGGTTCCTGAGACCCTTAACCCCGAGTTGCTCCAGGGAGACTGTCCCCTGTAGTTAGGGAATGAAAGTCGCTTTGGATAAAAGCGTCTGATAAATGCCGTAAATGTAGGCAGCCGCTACGCACCCTCTACCGCCACCTGCAGGTAGCTTACCGCTAACACTGTAGCCTATGGTTAGCAAGCGGTTAATACAGAAACCATCAGTCATGAGGCAAAATTGGATTAGATATGTTTTCAACAATGTTGAAGAAAGCTAAACGCTTAATTGCGTGGTTACACTTAACGATTGATGCTGTCAGCGCCATTTATAAATGAAAGTCTTCACATGCAATGAAAATAGAACAGCATCTCTTGAAAAAAATATGCACACGATTTGGTGCAGTTAGCTCTCATGAAACGTGTCTGGGTCTTGTGTAGTCCAGCATATCAGGCTATTTGAAGTTTTTTATTTGTGATCACTAGATTTGGCTATTATTTCATTATTATTGTTTATTTTTTGTGTGATTTTTTTTACTTTGGGTGTAAAAGAGCCAAAGCCCACTTGTTGCTGCACAATGATTGAACCCCCCTTTTTCCCGTCGACCAGCAGAAGAGGATCATCACTGACCAGATATTTGTTTTCAGCTGTAACAGACGTCGTGGTGTCATGATTCCACACGGTAGGCACCACTGCACTGGAAAGTATAATCTGTGTAAGCAGTATTTCTGCTTTACTGTGTGTAAATGTGCAGGAGAGGAATTCTTTCTCTCTTTTTACCACTTCTGCAGCGTTAGCCTTGAGTAACCCCTTCTATAGCCTTTACATTTCGATGAAACAATGTCGCAGAAAAAAACACCTAAACTGTTTTACAGGGATTCTTTTGTAAATGAGATATAGAACATTTTTATTTTTACAGAGATGTAAATGTTCTTGAAAGGTTCTTAAACTGGTATAACAGTGCACCACAAACAAACTGTATTATGCTAAACATCTGTAGACTTAAATTCTGCAACTCTGACACTCTAACTCTCACTCCCTTACATCCACAGGAAGTTATCTAGCAACAGGAAGCATTTCTCAATACCAGTCATTCATTAAGAAGCAGTTATTTGGGCAAAAATATGACGCAGATATGCCTTTGAAGGAGTCGCAAAAATTCTGTGGAAGGAAGTTGACAGAGGTCTTGCTTTACTTTAGATTTTTCTGACCACTGATCGACTCCCATGGTGCAATATGCTTATTTTTAATGTCAATTAATAAGATTTCTCTGTATCTTACTCATTAATTACTTACTCTTAATTACTCATTAAGAATCCTAGTTAATGAATATAGATGTTCATTGTAGGTGAAGTATTCTACATGGAGGTGAAATAAGTCCTGTTGTCTATTAAGGGTCCCTGCAGTGTTTGGCAACTCTGCTTAAACCACAGAGAAGAGTCTGTGACCTCAGTGAAGCTGCGTGTTGCACTGAACACGTTGAGAAGAGTTTCGTAATTACAGAAACAATAGACGATGAGAAAAAGTCGTTTTTGAGCTGCCAAGCAGAAGACTGTTTCTGTACAGACCACACGGGAAACCCCCGAGCTCCAAGACATGCCAACACCTGAAATAGAAAAGGCTGATTTCACTGCTTTGGTAGCATCTTAGCACCATGCTTACACACCGACAGGTTTCACTGCATGCCAGCCTGCTCCCTGTGCCAGAATAAAAGAGCCAAGGCTGAGGCAGCTGTGGTCAGTGACCGAGTGCAGCAGAGGGGAACTCTAGTGTCTTCTCAGCAAAACACAGGTGGAACCAGCAGTAGCAGCTCCGCTCCAGACCCTGGTACTTTCCAGGATTGTGCAAAAACACAGGCAGGAAAGAGCAGGTCATATAAGCTGACACTACTCATAATTACACTGATAATATAACAGACGTGGTGGTGTTATGATTGCACACGGTAGGCATCATTGCTGAACTGGAAAGTATAATCGGTGTAAGCAGTATTTCTACACTACTCTGTGTAAATATGCAGGAGAGGAATTCTTTCTCTCTTTTGACCACTTCTGCAGTGTCAGCCTTGAGTAACCCCTTCTCAGAATGGGATTATATTATGCATAGCAGGGACGTCACTAGGACGGAAAGGGGGGCTTAGCGTTAGCCCCCAGTGTTGTAGGAAGGAACTAGCGTGTATAGAGGGCTGAAAACTCTTCACCAAACCTTTCCTTTCACTTAAAGAAACAAGTAAAGTTGAGCTGTGAACAGTTATGGACACTCATAGTATTGTTCTGTTGAACTGAGTACAAACGGCGCTACCAGAGAAATATTACTAAA
>JBBPDC010037363.1:0-11974 GCA_037974485.1 Hemigrammopetersius urotaenia | reverse complement strand
AGATTGTCTGGCAGCCTTCAGTTATTCCACACAGCAGACAAAAGGACGCTTCAAGTTGTGGAATCTTTGTGATGGAGGTCAGAACACAGTGCAGTCAGTGCAATCACTGGTTTCATGAAAAACGCCCGTCACTGTCTGAGAAAGACTGGAAGTACTTCTCACAGAAGACGCATGACTGGGTGTGTCCTCACTGCAACCCAAACCAATAAGATTAGGACAGTTTCTGTTCAGAGAACTATCAAAACTAACCAATCCCTTCAGTAGACATTTCTGAAATGTCTTATGTTTTAATTTCTGTGTTTGTATATGTAGTGTGGTCGATTTGTTTCAACAGAGGGGACACACACAAGATTATTTTAGTGGGTTATTTATCCCTGACTGTACCCAATGGGATACAGCATGAATTTATTAGTCTTAAGCACTTGGAAATAACTTTTGTTTACAAACAGAATTGGGCTATTCTCCAGTCGAAGACTTATTCAACATTTTTTTGAGTACAAATAGACAACAGTAGCAGCTTATTCCTGAACAACAAAAGAATAAAACAACAAATAAAACAATACATTTTCAAATACACAGATCTGACTCATGAGCAAAGTCACTCAAAGAACATTCACACATCAAAGTATTTTCTTATGAGCTCAAAAATAAAACTATTTACTCACTCTTGTTGCAGTGTGTAACTGGCGTGCAAAAGCACACACGCCCAAACACCAGCACGGTGCACTAACTCCCCTCTATGTTAGGTAGAAACAACAAAATGAACACAGCTTATTAAACAACCAAAATACACAATGGCTCTTTTCTTATATCGTACATAGGCTCAAAACAGAACATACATACAGTATTAGAGCTCATCTTCAGATAATATTTGCTTGTGAACCCACATAAGAAGAATTAAACAGTTTGTGTGTGAAATCAGAATACTAACAGTGCACCTCTGCTTTAATAAGCTTTAACCGCACACAAAAAAAGTGATTACACAAGAGTAACGGCAGTTTAACCATGACTTACGCTCTCCCACTGTTCTTTAGTGATATCAGCGAAACGGAGAGGATATTCACGCCAAACGCACCTCAGCAACCTTGGCTACAGCTAGCTCTTTCACGCCAAGCTCCACGCCGTGTGACGTCATCCGTGTCCCCGCGCGCGCGCTGTGTTCTGTGATCACGCGGCCCAGCTCTCGAACTGCTCTTAAAGTGACAGTACCACTTTTATAAGCTATTCTAATACCAATTCCCTCAGGAGTTTGTTATATCATGGTCTAAGAGCTTGAACATTTTTCATCATATTGTTCACCTGGTTACATATATTTATATACAGATAAAAAAAAAAATTAAACATCCAAATCTTTAAGCAGAAAAGAGAAAAACGCCGTAGTGTTTGGGTGCAGCCCATTCTTCAAAAACGTAAAAAACACGGGGAATTTCACCAGCTGATCCATGAGCTCTGCCTGGACAACGCGATTTTAGGAAAAGTTTGGGAGCTTTACAAATCATAAAGTTCACGAAATCCCTGAAGCACAATGATGAGTTGCTCCTCCGTGTTTCTGCTAAAGCGTCAGTGTAACGGAAAAGGCCAGGAAGCTAATTGGTTGAATCTTGTCAAATGACCCGCGGTGCGCTTGCGGCATTCTAAAAACTTGAGATGTTTTCAAAAATGTACCTGTTACAACAGGTAAATTATATATATATATATATATATTCTTTTCTCTTTTGATCTGACCATGTAACACCATATCTATCGTAGACGATGTGTCTAGACCAGGATGAAAAGGCTATTTAACATGCAAATTTGATAATCCGATCACACCCCTATTTCACATATTTTAATTGCCTATTTTGTCAACCTGGAATCTGTGCACACTCTGCACAAATGGCAGTGTAGCAAGCACTTATCAGGACTTTTACAAGTCATTGAAAGTTTCTGAATGAAATTGAGATGTAATTCACAGTAGCAATTAAGCCACTAGTAAATGCTAATTACATTCAGTTTTAAATATTCCATTCATTGTCATGACAAGTTTGCTCAGTGTAATTAATTCATCAATGTTATTGAGCATACTCCAAATACTTCATGAAAACGTGAATCAGATTTTAGCAAGAACTTAAATGTATTGAAATGATCATTCAAATAATATTTGTAACATAAAAAAATTAATTGATGTTCCTTTTTATTGTTGTCATTGTAATAGCTTTATGTATAATCTGTCAATGGCTTAACTAAAAAACAAATAGCATTTAAATAAATATGCTAATATAAATATTATTTTATAAGTTTTATTGTGTCAAAATAACATTTTTTCTTTTAAAAGCACATGCATGTTCTTTTCTGCTTATGAAATTATCAGATACGCCCATAACTTCTATCCAAATGGAAGTAAAACCTTGGTGCCAAAAAGGTGTACGTGACTACAACAGAAATTTAAAAATGTAGAAAAAATATTTTTTTTTTACTGAAAAATATAGTATTATTCATTAAGTACTGTGTCATCCATCTGTATAAAAAAAATGTGCTTTAAATAGGTTAAATCAGTACAGAAAATAAAAGCAAACTAGTCATTTTTTGTTTTGGCTGTCCTGTAAAGTTACATATGTATACATATATTTTACATATATATATATATGTACAAATCTATGTAAATCAAATATACAGATTTAAAAACAACAAAAAGAATTGTTAAAATGGCAGAGAATAATTAAAACCGAGTCCGGGTATTGTCACTCAGTCTCTGTGATGACATCAGCGAGTTTCAGTAAGGCAGTGCTCACGTGCGCTAGCGGATTAAAGTAAACACTCAGGAGAATAAATGAGCAAAGTGCGGTGAGTACAAAGGCTTACAGCTAATAAAGACCGCTTCTACATCGAAACAGCACTTATTCTTTAACACAAATACATCTGTACACCACGTTTTCTTGATGTAAAAACACGTCCCGCCACCACATGATTTCCCAGTTGATTCTGCGTCTAAAGTCGATTCTCCGCTCTAAACAGTTGGAAGCCCGGCAAACTTAACGCCTATCTGGAATGTCGTCATTCAGCCAAGTTTCCGAAACACAGAGCAGCAGAGTTCGAAAAGTCCCTGTCGATCCGGGTAAGCAGGAGAAGTTCATCAGTTTTGTTTGGAAGAGAGCAGAGGTTTGCCAGATGGATGCTAGGCAAGGCGTTCGAAGTCCCCGCTGTCTGAGATTCATGAGTGCGCCAGCTCGCTTCCCCATCTGCGCGTCCTGAAGCTAACTACAATGTCCAGTGTCTGAATACTCAAAAACTGGTAAAAGATTTTGTGGAGTTTTCTGTCGAATGATCAGCAGTTCATCCCTGGTAAAACTGGTGGTTTTTGAAAAAACAAAACCAGGTAAAACTAACAAAAACAAAACATTTGAGCACATAGGCTGCCATACTGGACGCCATCTTGAACTCAGTCATCATGAACTTGTCTCTGTCTCTAATTTCATTTTGAACTCAGTTTAATACATTAACCCAAGAAAATGTACATATAAACCCGTTATTTAAATACATTAAAATCAGGAACGACACAATGCTCTGATATTCCAAAGCCATTAGCTGCTATGGTGTGTGCATATGTGTCATTGTAATGGACCAATCACCACAGCTATAGTTACCGTCATGGGCGGAGTTTTCTCTGCATTCATACAACGCTATAAAAATCCAGCATACCACCGACCTTCACTTCTTCCGAGGTGAGTGCGATACAGAACTTCTGCGATTCTACAAAGTTGACCAAGATCCCTGATCTAAGTAATCTTTCATTATTTTAATAATGAGTTGTATTTGTTTTTTACATGTAGGCTTTAACTTTATGTTTTCCTGTTTAAATAACGTTACGGAAAGTATGGGCGTCCGCGTCTGTGCCTCGTATCACTCGTTCTCTGTCTCTGACTCTCTCTGTCTCTGACTCTCTCTGTCTCTTTCGTTCCCGACTTTTCCGGAGCATGCGGATCGTCTCTCTTTCTCTCTTTGTCTGTTTTACTCTCTCTCACTACCTTTCTCTCTGTCTGTCTCTCTCTCTCTCTCTCTCTCTCTCTCTCTGTCTGTCTCTCTCATTCCTGACTTTTCCGTATTTTAACCACGGATTTATATTTACATTTTCGTTAAGGTAAATGTATTAAACTGAGTTCAAAATGAAATTAAACCAATCCGGGAGAACATTTGGAGGCATATTTATGATTTAAACCAGTGGTCCACACCAGGCCGTGGACCGGTACCGGACCATGGATCATGTGGTACCGGTCCTTGGGCTGCACAAAAAAAAAAACGTTATGTTGTTGGTTCATTGTTATGAAAATGCTGTTAATACAGCTGCGAGTACAATTTGGATTTACATTTATTATTATATTTTAAAGATACCTCATTATTGTATTTTTTATATATTCCCATTTTTTTGCGTATCATTTATTTGTATAAATACTTATACATATATTTATCTGCCACTCCTTAAAAGCTGCCATGAAAATACTTTCTGATATTAAACCGGACCTTCGGCAGAATTCAAATGAGCCATTTTCATCTAGATTAATCTAGATAAAATCCAAAATTACAATGAAATTAATCTCGATTAAAAACATTTTTCTGTGCCCACCCCTAGTTTTTTTATTTGTTCTTTGTATCTATATTATAATATCTAAGTTGTACTATTTTATTTATAGTTTACAGAAAATGGCATCTCCATCCAAGATCAGCTGAGGCCACAATGCTCAAGCAGACGCATATGCAGACAAATTACAACTGCTGTCGGTGAAATGCAATTTCATAACTGATGTTTTTCCTTATTGCCTTGTTTACTAATATCAAATTAATGTCCACGTCATGGTAAATATATTTTCTTTCCTCTACTATCAGTACCGTTCTGCAGATCCATCAGAAAACAGAAGTGAAATTAGTGCTGAACTACACAGTCTAAGTGTAGACATTTGGCAAACACTCGTACGTAAAGATCGAAAAAAGAATAGGTGTACTGGCCTCACTAAAGATCTGTGGTTATAGCTATCCAGTCAGCTCAAACATCTAGTCAAGAACTCCACGACTGATCAAGATCCTTGGATTGAAGTTTACTTGAATAGTTATTTTTTGTAAAACTGCAACAATCACAAAAAGACTATGTAGTATACAATTAGAAAAATATACATCACAAATCAGTTTTAGCTTATTAGCATCTAGACATGTAACTCAAGAAATCTAATAAATGACTCGATATATTTAGAACATACAGATTCCCAACCTTAACATACTTGTTATACAGACAGATTTACTTACAGATGATGCATCTAATAAGTTGTGCAGCAATGGATGAGACAGGATTGTGGAACTATCACCGCATGGCTGACACATCAATAAACTGGATGTATTTCCTGTCTCAGCACTATCATGTTACCACAAAAGGCGTCACTAGATGGCGCCAACACCCCATACAAACTTAGCATCCAAAACACTCCCCGCATGGGGTCTTTGACAAATGACCCCACACAATTACTATTCTTCACCTCAAATGTCCTCAGAAGAAAGAAGAAGGACCGCTTCTGTCACAGGTCTCGAGTAAACCCTTGGTTTGCCTTCTTTGAAGACTCTCATTTCTATTGTCCTTACCAGTCCATCCTGGCTTGGGGAAGCTTTTGTGATGACGCCCATTGGCCATTCGTTTCTTTTTGCTTGAGCATCTTTCATTAAGATTACGTCTCCTTGCTTGAGGTTTGGCCTCCTGTTAGCCCATTTGTGTCTACTTTGTAGAGTACACAAATACTCTCGCCGCCACCTGCCCCAAAACATGTCTGCTAAGTTCTGCACTCGCCTCCATTCTTCTTTCAGATGGTCTTCTTTCCTGAAGTCGATAGGTGGAGGCAGGGGAGCTCCAGTTTTCATGGTTAGAAGCATTAGAGGAGTCAGGATGACAGGTGATTCAGGGTCAGATGACACAGGAATAAGAGGCCTTGCATTGATGATGGCACTGACCTCGGCCATAAGAGTAGTCAGAACTTTCTTGAGTGAGGCATGACTTTACCTCAAGAAGCATACAGTCTAGGATGCGACGTGCGACACCAATCATTCGTTCCCATATGCCTCCCATATGGGATGAGTGAGGAGGGTTAAATACCCAAGTGCATCCCTGCTCTCTCAAATACTTCTCTACCTTCTCAGGATTAGAGGGAGATCTGTCCATCTCCAGCTTGCACCTACAAAATTTGTGCCGCAATCTGAGCAAATTTGTTTTGCTGGTGCTCTGACTGGAAAGAACCTTCTGAGCGCATTAATGAAGCTGCTTGCACTCAAGGTTTCAATCACTTCTATATGCACAGCTCGCGTGCACATACATGAAAACAGCACTGCCCATCTCTTGTTGTTAGCATGTCCCCCTCTAGTGCGGCGGGAAATCACGTCCCACTGTCCAAAAACATCCACACACACATAGGGCGGTACTATTTGGAGCCGCTCAGCCGGCAAGTCCGCCAGCTGTTGGTATTCCGTTTTTCGGCGGAGTTTTCTGCAAGTTACACACTTGAAAAGCATGCTGGAAATGCTTGTTTTTGCTCCAACCAGCCAGACCCCATATGCTCTTACAGCTCCCTCTGTAAAATGTCTCCCTTGATGTTTCACACTCTAGTGATAGTGGCGCACAATGAGAGTCCCAAGATGGTGGCGCCCTGGAATTATGATAGGGTTCTTCTCATCCATGCTCAATTGTGATTGTGAAATACGATCCCCCACCCGGAGTAACCCTTTGTTGTCAATGTAAGGATGCAGCTTTTGTAGACTGCTATGATGAGGAAGGTTTGTTGAGGTTGCAATGCACCTGAATTCTTCCGCATAACACTCCTGCTGCACACTCCTGATAACAAGCACCTTGGCTTTCTCCAATTCTTCTACAGACAGCCTCTTGCAACAGATATGCCAACCACGACAGTTATCACCTTTCCCTTGCTGAGAGAAGGAGCAGACAATGTGGATTAGGTGGGCTACCGCTTTAATGAGAACGTTGAATTTGGAAAACCGTTCAAAGCGTGCAGCTTCCAGAATGCCCTTGCAGACACTAGTGATGTTACTAGACACTTCTGGACGTATCTCTGGATCCGAAATAGGGTCGACAAGATCATGCATTTCTTTAGGCTTGAGTGCGAGTGAAGAATGTTTCTGGAGAAAGTCTGGTCCAGTCAGCCAAGTTGTTGTACTTAGAAGTCAGGCTGGAGTGGACCTGGACCCATGATCTGCTGGGTTAAGATCTGTAGAGACATAATGCCATTGGTCAGGTTTTGAAGACTGACGAATTCTCTGAACCCTGTTGTTTACATCGACATAGAATCTTCTGGATTGGTTATGGATGTAACCCAGTACCACTTTGCTGTCTGTGTAGTATGTAACCTTTTCAAACGTTAGATCCATTTCCTCTATCACCATATCTGCCGCCTCAACTGCCAGCACTGCAGCACACAGTTCTAATCGTGGGATAGAAAGGTCTGGTTGTGGTGCAAGCTTAGCTTTCCCAAATACAAAGCTAACTTCTCTGTGTCCATCCATATGCGTTATTCTTAAATAAACTACAGCCGCAACAGCCTTGACTGATGCATATGCGAAAACACAAAGCTCTCGGGACTGCGCAGCAGAGGTTGAAAAGGTTACATAAGCACGAGGTATTTTCAGTTCTTGAAGGACCTGTAGTGAATCTTTCCATTCATTCCACTCTGTTTTCATGTCCTCTGGGAGAGGAGAATCCCAGTCTTCGACTTGGGTGGAAAGCTGCCTTAGAAGAATCCGTCCTCGGATAGTTACTGGGATGAGGAAACTGAGGGAGTCATAAATGCTATTCACTATGGACAAAACCCCTCGTCTAGTAAAGGGTTTCTGCTCGGTGGAAACTTGGAACATGAACATATCTGTGGCTATATTCCAGGATACTCCTAGGCTACGCTGTGGGGGCAGTTCTTCAGTACATAGACTTCGTTCTTGGAGTTCCTTGGCTCGATCTTCAGTGCAGAATGCATCCAAGACTGCTTGTCTATTAGAGGCCACTTTATGCAACCTAAGATTGGACACGGCAAGCATTTCCTGTGCTCGCTTGAGGACACTGATGGCCTCTTCTTCTGTGGAAAAAGACTTCAGTGCATCGTCAACCTAGAATTCACGCTCAATAAACCTTCTCACATCACTGCCGAAGTGTTCTTCTTCTTCTCTGGCTGCTCTCCTCAGACCACATATTGCAACAGCAGGGGAAGGGCTGTTCCCAAAGACGTGAACACACATCCTGTATTCTACAATGTAGCTGTCAAGGTTGTTGTCTCGATACCACAGGAATCGAAGAAAGTCTCTGTGGTCCTCTTTCACCAGGAAGCAATGAAACATGTGCTGGATATCAGCAGTGATGGCAATGGGATCCTTTCTGAATCTTATGAGGACTCCGATGAGATTGTTGTTCAGGTCAGGGCCTTTGAGTAACGTGTCATTGAGCGAGACTCCTTGGTACACTGCGCTGGAATCAAAGACAACACGGATCTGGTCCGGCTTCTTTGGATGATAGACCCCGAAGGAAGGAAGATACCAGCATTTCTGGTCTTCTAGCAGGGGGGGGGGGGAGCTAATTCTGCATGTTTGCTATTCAACATCTTTTGAATAAATTCCAAAAAATGAGATTTCATTTCATGATTCTTGTCTAAGGTACGTCGGAGAGAGATAAGTCTCTGGTAAGCACAATCTCTATTTGGCAGCTGCTGCCTGGGTACCTTAAAAGGTAGAGGTGCAACCCAACTGTTAGAGGCATCTTGGTACACCTCACTGTCCATGATGTGAAGAAATCTCATCTCATCCATGGAGTAAGCAAGTTTATGATCGCTGGACGTACAACGGAAGATGGACTGACCCAGATTCTCCGCACACGATCCTGACAATGCATATTTTGCATGAACTGATTGAGGCGCTTGGCCTGCTGAATTGTCAGTGAACCTTTCCGTGACCCTTACATGATTGCTGCAAGGGTTGAGGTAACTTGGACGACCATTCTCTAAAATGTTAGTTTTAAGGGTGCTAACCTATGATGGCTTGTGGGCCCCTCTTAGACATACCTCTCCAGCGATGACCCAACCTAGATCTAACTTTTGGGCAAAGGGAGCATTGTGAGGCCCATTTATCTGTTTCCTGACTTTATGGACTCTCAGTATGTCTCTTCCAAGCAACAAAAGTATGTGTGCTTGAGGGACCAGAGGTGGAATCTCAGGTACTATCTTCTTTAGATGACTCTAAATGATGAGCAGCATTGGGAGTTGGTATTTCAGAGCGGTTGTTAGGAATTTGATTACACTCAATCAGTGTAGGTAAAGAAAGGGTGGTTTTCTGATCAACTGACTCTATAACATAGCCGCAAGCCCTTCTACCGGATGTCTCTTTGAGTCCTGCACATGTTCTCAAAATGTATGGGAACTTACCGCTTTGAATATTGAAGAGGTCAAAGAATTCGGTTCTTGCGAGTGATCTATTACTCTGTTCATCGAGTATGGCATAGATTCTCTTAACCATGTCTCTGCGTCCTTTTGGGTAAACGCTGACGAGACATATCTTTGAGCATGCCCTAGCACTGACTCCTTCTCCACAAACCTCAGTACATTTAGAGGTGATTTCCTGGTTGTTATCCCCGTCTTCCTCCCCGCCATGGTCTGAAGGGGGAGGTGGAGATTGGGCGATCCAAGGGGCAGGGCCTGGATGGAGGGCTGATAGGTGATGGTTGCTGTGGCATTCTTTGCAGTGCACTTCCACCTTACAATCTTTGGCAAAGTGATCAGTGGCTGAGCAACATTTGAAACATATGGAGTGTTCCTTAAGAAATTGTTTGCGTTCTTCCAGGGTTTTCTCTCTGAAGCAACAGCACTTTTTTAATGGGTGAGGCTTCTCGTGGATAGGACACAATTTATTGTGGTCTACTATTTTCGTTTTACTTGCCGATTCCATAGGTGGAGACACAGTTGTCTTTTGGACAGATACAGGCATTCTGTCATGCCTATCTTTCCACTCTCTCCTCACTGATGGTGTTTGAGAGGTGAGAAAGTTAAAACTAGGGTATGTATGTGCTTTTGCTTCTGTACGCACAAAGTCAACAAATACGGAAAAAGGGGGAAAGCTTACGTTGTGGTCACGCTTGTACTTTGACCCGAACATCATCCATTTTTCCTGAAGATTGTAAGGCAATTTTTCAGCAATGGGGTGAACTCCTCTGGAAGTGTCTAAGTATGACAACCCGGGTAAGTGATTGTCCCGCTTTGCTGCCTCGAGCTCCAGCAACAGGTCTCTTAGTTCACGTAGTCTTTTAGGATTGTTGTTGAGTCACCCTTGGAAAGTTCTCAAGTTTAGAGAAAAGAGCTCGTTCAATAGCTTCCGGTGAGCCAAAGGCTTCTTCCAGCCTTTCCCAAGCCATCACGAGTCCAGATATTGGATCCCTAATATTAGCTGCTTTTATCCTCCGAATTTGTTCTGAAGATTCTACGCCTAGCCACTTGATAAGAAGGTCAAGCTGTTCTCCAGGATTAAGATCTAGCTCTGCAATAGCATTCTGAAAGGATCATTTCCAATTCCAGTAGTTCTCTGGCTTGTCACCAACTGATTGCGAGCTAAACATCTGGCCAGTTCGCGACTAGTTGGAGTTCTGATGTCTTTGGACCGAGTAGGGCTCCTTTCGAATGATCTATGCGGAGAGGTGGGTAGCTGATATTGAGAGTAAGGTCTCATTCCTGCGTGATGCACCTCATGCGATCCAGGCTCGATGGGAAAGGTATCGTGAGTGTGGCTTGGGCACTCCTCTTAGCGTTGGCCTGTAATGTTAGGTGTATGAAACAGCTGATTGTATTTTACCATGTTTTCAGTGCTAAGCTGGGGCAATGACCTTGTATTCTGTTGGTCCCTTACATACTCTTGAGTACGCTGTTGGTAGTTTTGGACGTCACTAGATGGTGCCAACACCCCATACAAACTTAGCGTCCAAAACAATAGGAGTTAATCCCCGAATTCAAGAGGTGGCTGATGCCCTATGTGGGCAATGACACAAGAGTTTACTGTCTCTATTGCAAGACAGATTTTTGTGCCAAGCTGTCTGACATTAAAAAACATGCATCAACGCAGAAGCACACTGAAAAGTCCAAACCCTATAATCAAGCCAGTCAATCTACATTGGCATTTTTTTCTAAACAAATTGACTCTTTGAAACAGGCTGAGGCAACAATGGCAATTGCAGAGCACTGCTCCATCCTCTCTTGTGACCCTATTGGAAAAGCATGTAAAGCTGCTTGTCCAGATTCCAACGCAGCCAAACACCATATTTTCTTAAAAGACTGGTATCTGATATTGGTGATATCAGCAAATACAGCCTCCTCCTTGATGAAAGCACTGATGTAAGTGTGTCAAAGTACCATGGGACCGTGATTAGGTATTTCAGTGAGATTGGCACTTCTTTGGCACTTCAGCAACTTATTCATTTAAGTCCTATCCTGCAGTTGGTTGTAGCTCATCCTCTGCATCCAATATCGCCCCACAGGAGGAGAGCTTTGAGAGTGTGAATCTTGTGGATGATGATGATGAATTCCCTCTCAGCATTCTCATGGAGGGATCTGTAATCAGAATCACAGATTCAGCAGCAATAAAAAAGTATCTTTTTTAAATTGCTATGTAAATATTTGCGACACTCTTGTCTACCACATTATCACATATATATACACTCACCTAAAGGATTATTAGGAACGCCTGTTCAATTTCTCATTAATGCAATTATCTAATCAACCAATCACATTGCAGTTGCCTCAATGCATTAGGGGTGTGGTCCTGGTCAAGACAATCTCCTGAACTCCAGACTGAATGTCAGAATGGAAAGAAAGGTGATTTAAGAAATTTGGACGTGGCATGGTTGTTGGTGCCAGACGGGCCGGTCTGAGTATTTCACAATCTGCTCAGTTACTGGGATTTGCACACACAACCATTTCTAGGGTTTACA
>JBBPDC010037344.1:0-11974 GCA_037974485.1 Hemigrammopetersius urotaenia | reverse complement strand
AGAGACTGAGTGTGTTGGGAGGAGGATGCTGAGGAGAGACTGAGTGTGTTGGGAGGAGGATGTTGAGGAGAGACTCCATCTTGGGAGCAGATGAATGTAGAACTATATGTACCTTTTTATAAAATTTAGTATCTTCCCTGCAATGCAGCCAAATGAACACTGCTTCTGTAACAAACCTATTACAGTAAGGCATCTGCTTGATGAGCGTACACTAAGCATATTTACTCTGTGTCATTAAATCACCTTTATCCTCTGTCAGGTGTACAACAAGCATCTCTCTCTCTCTTTCTCTCTCTCTCTCTCTTCTTCACAAACACACACACACACACACACACACACACACACACACACACACACATATCCTGCTGCTTTAAAAAAATGTCATCCTCTGAAATCCAATCTTGATTTGGCAACCCATGCAGGCGTTCCTAATTAATGCAGGAGTTAATTAATTTGTGCTGGGGCCTCTGTCTGGGTGGAAGTGGTGTGCTACTTGTTACTGTGCCTAGGTAAGTGTGTGTGTGTGTGTGTGTGTGTGTGTGTGTGTGTGTGTGTGTGTGAGAAATGGTCTAGTAATGAGCCCTCTGTTGCAGGGAGATAAGCCTGTTACATTTCCCCCCAATTAAATACTGGAATTGTGTTGAGACAGTTTAGATCAGTCTGGTGCAGAGGACAGGCATGCCGGCACCCTTTCCTCTAGCCTCATGATTTCTGACTAATTTTGCCTCTTCATCCTTAACACTGGCTTCATCAGACAGGAATGAGATGTAGAAGAACTTCTCTCAGGGTGCAAACAGACACATCAGGCTGAGCTATCAGAGTTCTTGTAAATATTAACTAAAACCTAAAAGTTGCCATTTTCTGATTTTTTGTATCCCTTCATTAAGGCGGGGTGGGATCATTTTACGACCAATAGTAGTCACCAATCAGGCCAAAGGAAGGGAGATTTGTGTTTGAAATTGCCAGGATCCAGTATGAAACCAACAAGTTTTTTCCCTCCAGTATATCTCAGATACCCAGAAGATGTGATCCTGTATGCAGGTAGAACTTAATAATATCCTGCATAACATAACCCCTAATCTAAAAATACAAATGAGGGCTCGTAGGAAAGGTCTCCTGGAGACCAATCAAACTGTGGAGTTTGAAGTGTCTGAGTGCTTGCACCGTAGAGAAATCAAGCTTGGAGCGCAGGGGCCCAACCCTGGTGTGGAATTCGAAAAAAGAGACCCTTGTGTTAAACATACAGAAAAAATATATTTATTGCCCCAAAACAGCAAAAAGGAGGATGATATGCAGTTTCTGCATTATTGTGGGAATTTCTGCATAAAACTGAGTTCAGTTCTCAAAAAATCTGCATGTGACTGAATCCGCGACTCCTGATCTGTGTAAAACTGTATATTAGACAGCAAGTGACAGTTGGCTCTTGAAACGTATGTTATGGAAGCAGGGAAAATGGGCACACATACTCATCTGAACAATTTGGACACGGCCCAGTTGTGATTGCTACTGGGTCAAAGCATTTATAAAGCGTTTTTGGCATGCAGTGGTCAGTACCTGCCAAAAACAGTCAAAAAACAATCAGTGGTGAATCAGTGGTGTCATGCAGAGTTAGAGTGTGAGCCTAAGTCTCAAACTGTAGCTGGATCTGTTCAATATTAGGCAGAGGGTTTAATGTTCCACTAGTATTTGTTAATAATAGTACAGTGTATGGTATAAACTGGTAGAAGCAAATAACATTGTCATTTTTTATGAATTGAGGGTAACTTTAATTAGGGACCCATCCACATCCAGACCTGACTAAGGGTTTTTTAGGGTCCTTTATGGAGTCAAGTACACATCCACACTGCTGGCACATATCCACACTGCAGCCACCAGAGACAGCAAAGGTCCAGTGGAGTTTGGACCCAGAGCCTGTCGTACAGCACCAGTCGCTGAGTCAGAATCAGAGTCAGAATCGCGTTTATTGGCAGAATCTGTGAGCGACACATAGGAATTTGATTCTGGACGATGTCGTCTCTCAAGCACAACAGTATAAAACAACAACAGTATGTAAAGATCCATGTGTCCATGTGCCGACACCACACACATATGTCTCTTACAGAGCTGTTGCTGCTCCAATAGGCCAATGGATGCCAGTCCGATTCTGTGCCTGATTAATTTACATCAGTTGACGCTGTCAGCCATTCTACTGTTAAAGATACCAATTGATCCTGTCAGGTTTATTTGTACTTCCTGGGTTTACAGGCACGCTTTTGGCATGAAGGTTCATTTTGACAGTGAATTAAATATTTGACAGTGACAGTTAAATATAATTACATCTCAGCCAAATTTGGCTATAATGTCTGGTGTTTAAGCACGGCATTATCCTTACAAGGTGTGTAATAATGACCTAGAATTATTTGCTACAATCAGTCAAATGTACTGTTCTTTGCTACATGCAGAATTAATGTTTCTGCTCTTTAAGCTTTAACAGAAAAGATTGGAGAGACTGTATTTGGTACATGGTCAGTTAAACCTGCCCATTTCTATCCCTGCCAGTGGGTTTTAATCACAGTAGACCGCTGGTGGTCTAGTGGTTAGGGAGTTGGCCAAGAGATCTGAAGGACATGGGTTCAAATCCCTGCTAGTGTCCTCCCTAAGGTACTGTTAAGCAGTGACATTATCTCAGTGCTAGTATAATCCCATCATGCTCTTCACCTTTACACCATATTTTGATATTTTGGGCCTAAACTGAAAGCTTAACACTAATAGTCACGGTTTTCCACTGTGTTGTGGTGTATGGAAGTATTTACCGATTAACTATTACTTTATTTGTTTTTACTGGTTGATCAATAGCTGAGGTTGAACTGATTCTGAGGTTAAATCAGAAAACTTTATTGATTCCATTGGAAATTGCTAAGTGAAGTGAAAGTGACAATCTGGTCATTTGTGAACACCAGAGCATGAAATACTTCCTCTGCATTTAACCCATTCACTAAGTGAAGCAGGGGGCAGCTATGAACACAGCGCCCAGGGAGCAGTGTGTGGGGACGATACCTTGCTCAGGGTACCTCAGAGGTGCCTAGCACCTCTAGCAAGGACGAAGGACGAATGCCCTAACCACTAGGCCACCAACTGCCCTGCACAGACACACAAACACACAGAGACCAGAACGATATAAAATACACTGTTGTTATGTCCAGACCAGCTCTGCCCCGTGTCCAGTGTTTCAGCTCGCCAGACTACTCATGGGAAGTTTCCCGTCACACCCCCTCGTCCGTGTGCTGGTTTGTTTATGTTTGGGTGCAGCGTCTGACCAGCATGAGTCTCTGATCCGTTCAGCTGTCTCTCCTTCGTATCGGTTAGTTTGGGTTAATTTCCCTGTGTCTGTGTTCTCATTGGTCTGTGTGTTTGTCTCTCTAGAACATAAGCCAGCCGCTCCAGCAGTTTACGTTTACACTCTTATCCAGAGTGACGTACATCAGTGTCTACGTCTGTTCTTCAAAGATGTGAAGCTACACTAAAATCAACACCTGCTTTAACCAAGTTACTGAGATACACACCGTAACACACCCTGTCAGGGAAAACGGGCAGAGGTTCAAACACAAGTAAGGACAAACAGTTCAGAGAGAAAGAGCCTGAGGTTTAAATATAAAGAAAATGATGGAGATAAACGAGAGGACTGGGGTCTTGAAGACAGGGAGGGACTCCCCATTTGATCTGAAGAGGGAGTTGGTTCCACCTCTGGGGGGCCCCGAGACTGAGAAGAGTCTTGATACAGGTCTTCCTCTTCTTCTGAGCAGTGGAGGTTCTAGACGAGCAGTACTTGAACCCCTGAGAGGACCAGAATGACGCTGCTTGATCAGAGCTGATTAGTTTTGAGGTGTAAGTTCGATCTTGACCATGAATGTGAGTGTTAAGGTTAAGGTCTGGTAGTCTGATATGGAAACTCCATCATACTAACGTCATCATTCATGTCTTCATCCTCCTCTCAGCATTAACCCTTCATCCACTCCTTCACCTGGACTATTCGTCTGCTCCTCTGAGAAGGCCCTCTAGAATCTGGCTCTCACTCTAATATTGTGTTGTAGGTCTTTTCCAGTGGATTGTGATGGTGCTCTCTCCTCCCTTGTTCTTTTAGCACAGACCGGCAAGGCGGATAGACCTCAGGCTGGTCTGATTCGTCGTGGGTGTCCCAGGGCGTGAAGCCACTGAGCTCTCTTCTTCTTCAATACTCCTGATTAGAGTGAAATGCATTGGGCTCGCCATTACTTTGGAGCGACGTCTTCACATCCAAGGCTGAGCGTTTCCCTCTTCCCCAAGTCAGAAGCTAGCGAGAGGTTTTCAGAGCTTCACTTAAAGGACTGTCTTCTGTTCATGTTCATGTTTGTGTCATCAAGAACAGTTTACTCTCAGTTAAAGGGTAAACATTCTCTGTTTACTATGTACTGCTCTATGTTGCTGCTATATATATATATATCAAATTTATTTAATGCATATCTGCATTTTTTGCACATGTAAACTCTGTTGCTAGAATACAGTACCAGTCAAAATATTGTATTTATCCTGAATGTAGCCACTGTCAGTTGCACTGAACGGTGTCTCGTCTTGTTTAGTTGTATAGTTGCACTTCTGTTCTCTTCTGTGCTGTTCTGTTCTGCTCTGGTGTTGCTTGATGGTCGTGGAGGAACGTTGTTTTGTTTTTACTGTGTACTGTGTGTATATGGTAGAAATGACAGTAAAAACCTACTTGACTTGACTTCTGTGGATCTCTCTGCATGTTTTTTCAAGGGCTATTGGTTCTGTTTCCTCATTAAAGCCTTTTTGTGTTTTATCTCATACTCCTGCTTCTGTGTCCTACTTCCTCGGGCCCCCGAAATGACAACTATAAGTCAAATAAAACTTAAAATAACACTTAGTACTAAATGGTGAATGGGTTAAATGCAGAGAAAGAATTTCGTGCTGTTCACACTGTGTGCTGTGGTGTGTTCACGTATGACCAGATTGTCACTGGGGCAGTTGGTGGCCTAGTGGTTAGGGCATTCGCCCTGCGACCAGAAAGTCCGGGTTCGATTCCCAAGACCGCTAGGCACCTCTGAGGTGCCCTGTTCGTAGCTGCCCCCTGCTTCACTTGGTGAATGGGTTAAACGCAGAAGAAGAATTTCGTGCTGTTCACACTGTGTGCTGTGGTGTGTTCACGTATGACAAATGGTCACTTTCACTTAAATATGCTAGAGCTTCTAGGAATTGATTGAACGAGCCCCTGAATAAGCACAGTTAACCCCCGCCCTCGTGATTTACCTTGGGACAAGCAGGCAGGCATCCATTGATTCAGGCTCTTTATTAACGTGAACACGGAACATGAAAAGCAACCTGGCTCAAGGGCCAAAACAGAACATAAACTGAAACGTGACTGTAATTGAGGCGATGGACCGATACAGGGGTCCATCTAACTGGAACTTAAATACACGACATAATCAGTGCCCAAACACAAAGCAGGTGAAACGGTGACACGTGACAAAACAGACATGAATGTCAAAGTAAAAGTCTTAAAAAACAAACACAAAACAGTGGCCCCCACTGGCCGAGCCGTGACACAATTGCTGCTGAAGTTTACTAGTTAACATAAGTTTACAGAAAACAACCATCTTTAAGATTTACACACGTCAATCATGAAGTATGCGCAGAAAAGCCTCTTGGTGGTTTTAAAGAATGGAAAAACAAGACCTTGTATAAATTAATCTGCACACTTTAACTGAGTGAATTCAAAAAGCTCAGGATAAACAGATACGTTAAACCCCCCAAAATCTTGTTTCTATAGTTGGTTATGTTTGCATGCCAAAGCAAGCTTAGGCCAAAACAGAGGATTAACATTTGTTAAAACAGGCCTTTCTGGAAATGGTGTGAAAGCCTGGCCTGTGATTTCTATCCACAATAAACAGATTGGTTGTGCTAATGCGGGATTTTATTTTATTCATGCTCACGTCGACCAGCGTCTGCTGTAACACCATTAAATAAGTGTCCTCTTCATTCTGGGCTAGGTGGACTAAACGCAGCCGTAATGGGTATTTATGACGTGCTATAATGTAATTTATCTACGCATAGACTGTGAAGAGAAAAAGTATTTACCAGCAGTGTCTCATGTTTTCCTTTGAGAAATTATTTTAATTGAATACTGTATGACTTCAATTAAGATCACAAGTTGGCTTTCCATTCAGTTCAGTCCAGTTTTATTTGTAGAGCAGTCCCAGTAGACCCAGTAATAAGCTTCCCTGAGGACAGCTGAAAGAGGATAAACTCCCTTATAGCAAGAACACAAATCCATCCATCCATCCACCTATCCATTATCTGAGACTCTTATCCTTAACCAGAGTGTCACAGGCGAAAGGCAGAGAAACACACAGTCCATCACAGAACTGACAAACAAACACATTTACCCTCCTCACACCAGCACCCCAGGCCACAGAGCAGCATTAAAAGGCGCAAGTTATAACACACCAAACACACTAGGCTTACACCATTGTTTCATTAAGAAAATATTTTGGTTATCCAGCGATCGTGTGTTTATTTTTTAATGGTTTCAAACTTTTTAAATGCCAACAACGAAGAGCAAAAAGAAAATGCAGATGCACAATTATAACACCGTGATCTCTTGCAAAGGCCATAAGTGACCTATTAATGGCTTTGTGTACAAACTTCACATGGCCTAAAACAGCAAGTCACTTTTACATTTATCTTTTGATGCATGATTATGATTATGATGCATGAGTTTACTTGACTTTGTTTTTACTTCTTTATGTATGGGCTTTTTTTTTTAATTAGGCAATTTGATCACTACAACTTGCTTTGTTTCACACAGGTGTTATGATGGGAAAGCTCAATGCTTAGCCTCCCATTTCGACACTCTAACCAAAGATGATTAACTGAACTGTCTGAGCTGGTGGCCTAGTGCTTAGGGAGTTGGCCCTATGATCAGAAGGCTGTGGGTTCGAATCCCATGACTGCTAGTCACACCACTGAAGTTCCCTTGAGCAAGGTAGCGTCCACACTCTGCTCCCTGGCTGCCTGCTGCTTCACTTGGTGAATGTGTTAAATACAGAGTAAGAATTTTGTGCTGCTGGGTGTGTTCACGTATGATAAATGCTCCCTCTACACTCATCAGGTTCAACTGTGAGCACAATAAGAAACCCACTGTGTTGAGATGTGTGTGTGCATGTTGCTGGGGTACAGGAGTAGATGTACAATTTCAATGTTAAACTGACCAACTGACCAAACATGGACCGTTTTCTCCTTACTGTAGCCTGCAGTGTCTACCACCACTGAACATGTGACTTGTACCAAGCCGGTTTACTGGTGTATGCTTAATGGGTGTCTGCTCTGCACTCTCGCGGTCTCGTACTCCATCAGCTGTCTCATCAGTCTCTCCCACCGAGCCCCAACAGCTCTGCACTTCATTAAGAGCGGCGGCTCTCGTTCTGCTGTGTGGTAGAAAGTGCAGGGGTCAGGGGGGTCAGGACCTCGTCTGATGGGCCTGCGAGAGGCGGCGAGGCGTGCCCTGTGCAGCTGGTGCTGTTTCAGGTGTGTGGTGTGTGTGTGTGGTGTGTGTGTGTGTGTGAGAGAGAGAAAGTGAATGAGTGAAATAGAACCTTCCATGGCTGCGTTCCTCACTTGACACTCAGCAGTTTCACATCTCAAGTGCTTCTCTCACTCTTCCACACATTCATGTCTGAGTAGCAGGTGGCCACCAAAAATACTTTTGCCTTTTCTTATTCCTTTATGCCTTTTTATGGCTTCTACATTTGTTCTTTCAGCACGCAGGACTGCGCTTTACCCGCACATCCTAGAACTGTTGCTATGACAGCTGAAAGCATTACTGAAAATATCCATTTTCAAAAGTAGCCGAATGACTTTTGCATTACGGTGGTGGTTGTAAACGTTTTTGCACAGCAGACAGACATCAGATATTACAGCATCACAGCTCTCCCTGTTTACTCGCCACTTTGACCCTCGTAAGCTTTTTCCTCACATTCTCCAAACTTTTATATCTTCCCTCTCCCGATCCACAGCCTCCTAATCCTCCTTTTCCTCTTCACTCTTCCCCTTTCTCCCTCTTCCCTAGCGTTCCTACTTCCGTTTTCAGTTCTGTGACTTTTCTTCTCTTTCTGGCTGAACTTCTTTTCCTCTTTGTTTCTCATTATTTAGCGTTATTTCTTCTCGCTCCCATCTTTCTACTTTTACCTTTACTGTCCTCATTATTTTTGCCTGTTCCTTTTTATCCCCACCTCCGCTGTCTTTATCTTTATTTTGTGTTTTTTCTTTCTTTTTGTGATGGCTGCAGTTATTCCACCTACGCACTTTGTTAACTTGCTGCAGTGTATCTTTTACAATCACTTATATTATCAAGTTTAAATAATTCACATTACACACTTTGCTTGATTTATGGTTTATTTGCTGTAACCTTGATTTGTCATTCTCTGAGCTATCTTCGCTGAGTGTAGGGTTCAGTAAATTAGGGGCTGAGGGCTGAGGACACCTATATCTCAGGGTCTTTGTATTGGACCATACCACATCACACGCTGTGTCAAAGGGGGATTTTTGGCCTTAGGCACTTTTGTTTTGTATGTGTTGGAAGTTAAAGTGTAGTTTGTTTATCCCTTTTTGTGTTCTTTGGTTTGGTCAAGCCGCTACATGTGTTCCCGGTTTTGTTTAGTCAAAGTCATGTTCAAATGTCTTTGTTTTGAGTCAGGTTTGCTTTAGTTGAACCCCTTTATAGACCTAATTATTATCAGTCTTCAGTCTTTTGACTTTTCTGGGTAATAAAACAGTGCCTCTTGAAAAAGGAAATCTGTCTTTGAGGCTCATTGTTTGGTCCCATACATTTTTATTATAATTAATTAATTAAATGTTTGTTTTTGAGTCCATTTAGTACATAAACAGGACTCTGAGTGCTTCTCTGTGCAACCACCTAGATAGCTCACCCTGTAAGCTCTATATCACATCTTAAGCCTCACTTCTACAGTGCCATGAGGGGACCATGAACTCACTGTTGGAAGGACAGCTACAGGTTGCTCAGGCCATTCTAGCCATCCGAGCTACTCATCACTTCCAACCTCTCCTAATCCATCTGCTGCTTCACCAGCTGTTCATATCCCAACAGTGGACTTCACAGTGGGAACTGGATATCCCAGGTCCCCACAGGGCGTTCCAAGGTGGTCTCCCTGTATCTCAGTCTTGAACATTATTTGCATTTCAGAGCTGGTGGGCGTACGTAGCCTGTATATATGGCAACAAACTTATCAGGTCTAATCCAAGCCTCTAAAAGACATAAGGCATGATCAGTTATTATTTCAGTGAGCAATCCGATATTAAGCAGCCCCAGCTATACATCTAAGGTGCTGAACTTGCTGGTTATTTGAGAGAGATTAATTAAATGATAAGAATACGCTTTTTGAGATTTCCTACTTTTCTGTTTAGTTCAGGGGACTGACACAGTCTCAATAGGGTGGAACCTAGATGATGACCCAAGGCACATAGTAGACGGATGGTCTGTCTGCCTCCTGGCCTCAGTGCTGGTTAGTCAGCAGCAACTACCTGAGCCGCACTGCCAGCTAGCTAACATGCTATAAGCTATACTACAAGAGATCAGATCAGGACCCTCCAACAAGGGGTGCATACCATCCCAGGCTAAGCGACCAGGTTTGCTCTTGAACCTGGACCAACTGTCAATAAAACCCACTTTTTGTGCATCACCTGGACATCCAGCAATTCAGCCCCCAAAGCCTACTGTAGGCCTCAAGACCACACTGTATTGGATTGGGGCCAAAGCAGATTACAGCCTCAGACGTAGTCTGTGCTAATTTACACATTTTTGTCTTTAACACTGCTCTTAGTGACTTCTGACTGCTGCAGATGAATATCATTAACCCAGCTAACAGCTTCAAATTTCCTACAATGTCTGGTGCCCTGGCTCCTGGTATACACCTGACAGTAGCCGGTGCTGGAGTCCCTAGAAGAGTAGCTAATTTCATGTGTTGGATAACTGAATCCCCTATAACCACAGCTCAACAGGCTTCTCAGTGGCTGTTTTACTGAGGGGGCAAACTTGTTTGACATGTGGATGGGAGGAGAACATCATCCTTGCCAGTCTCATTGATGCCCATCCACAAGAGCAATGCCTGCAAAAAAGGAAATGGTTTTGTCTAACCCTAACCCCAGCCCACTTACCCAGCCGAATCAGTACCAGACTCCTCACGCCCAGAGCCCATTCAAATCGGAAGAGCTAGACTATCTCTTACTGAGTGATCCCAACAGATTAAAGGAGGGTTCTGCCTCTACTGTGGGGACAACAATTATCTAATTTGCTCCTGTCCTCCATGACCAGGAAACAACCAATTCCTGAGTGGGAACTGTGGGATGGGTGAGTCACAGTCTTCCAAACTTTGTCAGTTTCACTGAAAAAACAGAAAGGATGCCCTGGTGAATTCCAGATCCTGGTAGGTCTCCTCTGTCATCACCCTCAGTACTAACCATTCATACGCCATCCCAGCTGAGTGCCCCTAAGAAAGGGGTGATTCACCTGGATTGCTGGGATTTGAGGGAGGTCTTTACCCAAGGAAAGGCTGGGCAACTCCCTCCTCATGGACCACCCTGCCTAGAGGACACCTGTACTCTCTGTCCACTCCGGAACAACAAGCCATGAAGGAGTTTATAGAAGCCCTGGAGGTGTCAAGGATCAGTACCCCCTCCCACTCATGAACACGGCCTTCAAAAGGCACATCTGGGTCCACCTTCAAAGTGTCTGCAACTAAGTTTGTATTCAGGAGGGGGGTAAATGGAATACTGCCTTCATTACACCTAACGGTCATTATGAGTACCAAGTGATGCCCTTGGAAATTGCTAATGCTACAGTCATCCTGCAAAATAGTGTAGTTTCATTAACCTATTCAAAATGATGCCTAAATGTGCGAGGAGTGCTCTGTCACATCTGTAGTCATAAAACACAATTCTCAAACAATCAGCTCGTGTGGCCGAATCAATATTCTAGATCTTGGGCTAAATCAGTACTGTACTGAAATACTGAGCTTTCCATTTAGGCGTGCAGCACAACAGGAACTTGAGAAGCTTTTGAATCCAGAGCTAAACCAGCATAGGGAGTGTGTGTGCTTGCACGTGCATGTGCGTGTATGTGTGTGTGTGTGTGTGTGTGTGTGTGTGTGTGTGTTTGTTTGAGCGATCACAGCCTCTCTCCACTGATACACTCTGACAATGTTGTGGCAGTGCAGTTCGGCCATAAGCAAACACAGGGTGCTTCACATGGGGGCTCTTTGTGTGCCTCTGGGCTCCAACCCCCTAACAGGGCTGTGCTTATATAAAGCCCATGCAGGCCGACTGGGATCCGAGCACTCCGGAAATCCTCCCGGCAGTGATTTGCTTGCAGAATCAAACTGACTCCATAAAGAAAAAGACTTTGCTGTTTTTCTCATCCCTCTCAGGCCCTCAGACTGATTCACACACTCTCTCCCACTCACTCAGCTCCTCCACACACACACACACACACACACACACACATACTCACACACACAAGTCCAGGACTTTGTTACTGATGCACCCTTAAACATTATTCCCTGCACTGCAAAGTCAGGAGCACCGTGTACTGCACCACTGCAGGGAGCAGAATACGTGACTCATACACTTACATTACACAAGTTTACTCTTCACTGCTGCTACACTTTTCTGTACCCAGGCTAAATAAAAAAATATATTGAAAGGAACGGTAACTGCAATTTTAAATGTTTAAATGTAAGACATTTTCTTTGCTGTGCCTCATTAATGTAATTTTCTTATTTTTTTCATGTCAAAAAGTGTGGGTTTTCCCTCACTCTCCTTCATAAAGTAATACAATTGGATACATTTATTATAGTGCTGCTCTGTATCCTCTGCGTCAGATTAAGATTGTACCTTGTGATGAGAATCCTTTTACTTTACATCATTACAT
>JBBPDC010037333.1:0-11974 GCA_037974485.1 Hemigrammopetersius urotaenia | reverse complement strand
ACCCTTCAATCAAGTCAGCTGATGAACTTCACCTGCTAACATGTACCATGACTCATTAATCTACAGTTGCCTAAACTCTCTCTTCAGCTGATTGGTTGCGCTTGCTCACATGGCCAGTTCACGTCAAAAAAACAGTCACTTGATGTTTGTGTTGTAGCGGACTGCTGGGGTTGTGTAAAGCCTGATACAGAAAAGGGAAGCCCAGGCTTTTTTTGGGGAACTTGCTTCTGTATACTAAACCCACTAGAAAGCCCTTGAGACAGGTCATAGGCTGCACCTAGGGCTTCATGGCCAACCTGGAAACCAGGCTTCAAACTGCTAGATGGCTCATTTCTGACATCCGTAACAGAGACGGTGGGAATGACGTCATGCAGCGCTGCTGGAGCTCGCTCCGGTGGGTGTGAGTTTGCGAGCTCGAAGCGCGCATAGAACGCATTCAGTTCGTTTGGGAGTGATGAGCTGTCAGACACGAGAGTGTGTGCTTGTGGTTTGTAGTCCGTTAGTGTCTGAATCCCCCTCCATATCTGACGCGCGTAACGTGTGCAGCTGAACTTGGAGTCCACCTTGCTGCTGTACTCCTGTTTCACGTTCCTGATGGCTTTTCAGAGTTTGTATCTGCATTTCTTGTACAGGTCCGTGTCTCCAGACTGGTAAGCATGCGTGCGCTCTCGGAGTTTTCGGCGGATGTCAGCATTGACCCAGGGTTTCTGGTTGGGAAATGACCGGACAGTTTTTGTGGAGATGCATTCCTCTACGCAGGTCTTAAAAAGGTCTTTAAAAGGTCTTAAATTTACTCTTAGAAAACCTGCAGAAACCCTGTTCCTGGTGAATTCGATTTTCCTTAAAAACTCCTTGACGTCAAGTACAGTATAGTTGCGGCTGGAGAAACTTTGTGCAGGAATATAGGAAAGGCTATAGTCAGAGGCTTCACCCTCACTTTCCACATCAGTAGAACTAAGTTCAACGTTTGAATCTTTTTTCTTTTTTTGAGCACACAAACTGGCCGAGTTTTGACATTTTTGTGGCTTTTTAAAAACAGCATCTTTGGCCATGTGGCTCGCTACCTCTGCACCCTGTTGACCATGACCGAGGTCCTCCTCAACACTGTGTTGAGAGAGATCCTTGGACATCTCTTGCACAGAACCTGCCCACAACCAAAACATTTTATTGTGTGTGTGTGTGTGGTAACATATACAGCATAATTAAAGTTGTCAATTTTAATACTCAAGGTTAGGTCCAAGTCGGAATTATTAGTCACAATCATATAAACAAACCTCCTAAAAGAAACGACATGCTTCAACAGTGGAGATTTGCTAGCAATCACGATTTTCGTAATTGGTGACACCACTTTCCCATACCGAGATAGAGCATCAACCAACAATTCATCTTTAATGAAAGGAGGGACATTTGACAAAACAACCTTCTCAGAGGTAGTGAAACCTGCAACGATGACACAAAACAAACGAACAGAATAGAGAGAAAAGAAGAAAGAAGACAAACAGCGACCACAGCTCCACACTCACAGCACTCTGGCTCTGCCCATTCACTCAGACCATGCGCACAGAGACAGAGAGAGAGTAAGAGAGAGAGAGGTTTAAATACGGGCAATCCCCGTGCTTCGGAAAAGTTTGGTTTTAGTTCGGTTCTAGGAGAGAGAGAGAGAGAGTTTTTGACTTTTACACTCCTTTATTAACTCACAGACATTTGAGTTATGAGGCACTCATTACTTACGTAACTCAATGGTTATATGAATAGTAAAAGCATGTAAATAAATACATAAAATAAATAAAATAATTAGGGTAAAACATGACAGTAAACAGTTACTATACAAAATGTTCATGAGTCTAGTTCTGATTTAAAACTCAGTCGTCCCCCCCTCAATAATGGAACACAGAACACCACACATCTTCAAACCTGAGCAGTTCCCCCACACTCTTGTAAAAGTGAAAATCAATCAGGATTCTGGACTTGATCAGTCTGCTGAGGATCTATATTGTCACAGTCTGTGTTATGTGTAATTTTGGTCCTCCTGCTCGTGTAGATTGCCATTTTGCCCTGGCCAAGGATGAAGTTGATCAGCTGGCATTTAGTCCTTTTTTTTTATTGACATACTTAAAACAGCTGATAAAAACCTGAGGCACATCAAATAACTTAAAAATGTCCTGTAAAAACACAAACAATGCCTGCAGCCTTGAACAGTGGATAAAAGCATGGAAGACGGTTTCCCTTTGTGAGCAGAACTGGCAGTCCAGAGTGACCTCAGGGTTTAAAATACTGATAAAAGGGTTCACCGACACAATTCCATGTAAAATCCTCCACTGGAGGTCAGCAGCCTTTTTGGTTAATGGTGGTTTATAAAGTGCTCTCCACTCTGGTTTAAAATCTTTATTAAAACCCAGCACCGGGCACCAGTTCTTCAGCTGCGTCAGGTCTCCCTTCTTTGGCAGTAGTGTCAGGCCGGCCCTCCTACAGCTCAGTGGGAGCATCTAGCCTTTCCTGCCATGTAACTGCCCAGAAAGTTTAGAGGAACTCGACAGGGAGACCATCAATGCCTGGCACCCGTACATTGTTCCTGCCCCGGAGAGCCTCGTAGAGCTCACTCAATGTTAGCTCCCTGTCCAGTTCCCTGGCTGCCTCCCTGAGAGCTTAGGCAGGTCTTTCAGGAGGCTCTCTTCCACCATCTGTGCCTCTGACCGCTCAATGCTGTAGAGCTTCGAGTAGAAGCTTACTGTCTGCTTGCGAATTGACTCTGTTCGCACAGCATGGATGTCCATTCTTTTGCTCAAGACCGAAGAAGAACTTAGACGGAGCAGGTTGTCTGCCGAGCAGTTAAAATCCCCACCAAAATCAGGATATCGTCAGTGCTGCAGCCTGCAACTACATTACTCAGTTTATCTAAAAACATCATTCTCTCTACAGCATTGGTGGGAGTATACACACAAATAAAACAAAAACTCACATTTTCATGAAGTGCTTTAACTTTTAAAAGCCTCCCATTTAAAATGTCTTCTTATGTGTAAGAACTTGGAATAAAACTGTGATTAAAAAGTAATGCAACCCCACCGCTAAGTGATATGTTATGACTTAAAATCACCAGTCCCTCCCATTCCTGCACCCAGTCAGCAGCATTTCTGTCATCACTGTGAGTTTCCTGTAGCATAGCTACATCAATGCGCTTCTGCTTTATAAGTTTGTAAAGTCTCTCGCACCATTGACATTTAAGCTAGCAATGTGAATACCATTCATTTGGGAGTGAAAGTAAAACAGACATATAACATAAAACACTTGAAAATAAAACACACTAAGCAGTCCATTACTCATCCTCAGAGTCTCTATTAACCTTGGCTATCAGTTTCCTTAGTCTGAACATTTCCTGATCAGTAAGAACTCATTCACCTCTAAAAAGCCTGACATCATGAGCCAGGTTTCCATCCAAGGAGTTTTTGCAAAAAAATATTTAGCGCTTCAATTTTTTTTTTTTTGATATAGCTGATAATTTTTTGATAATGCTAATTATCGATAAATATCGACATAATATTTTTCCGTTTAACTTTAGCGTATAAATTCTATATCGATACTTCAGATGTCGCAAAAACTACTTTGGAAACACTTTTTGTCGGAAAAAAGGGCTTTAACGCAAATAAATGTGTCACATGATACACTCCGCTTTGGGTTGGAACCGGTGGTTGTGGCAACCTGTGATGGGCGCAACATCAGGACTGATGAATCCACAACATCCCAAACGCCGGCCGTGTCGTTCTAAACTGCTGCTGCAGCCAGAGATTTTCTGTGAAGTGTCTCTCCACCACCTCCTCCCAGAAGGTCTATTCCGTGGTCTATCCCATACCCGTGGGTTTCGTGGCACGGGGGTACTTTCTTCGAGCTCTAGGGCAGTGGCCCCCCAACCTCCCCGTAAATCTAATGTGTACTCGCAGCTTTATTAACACGTTTTTTTTCTGTGCTGCCCGCGGACCGGTACCACGTGACCCGTGTTAATAAAGCTGCGAGTACACATTGGATTTACGTTTATTATTATATTTTAAAGATACCCCATAATGATATTTTTCAAATATCCCCATTTTTATGCATATCATTTATTTGTATAAATACGTATATTTATCTGCCGCTCCTTAAAGGCCGGGCCGTGAAAATACTTTCTGTTATTAAACCGGTCCGTGACGAAATAAAGGTTTGGGGGCCGCTGCTCTAGGGCTATCAGACAAGCTTCATTCTGCTGTCGTCTTCGGATATTTTGTACATTTCTAATTATTTGTGAAACTGAAATAACAGTAAGCTGGCAAATAAAAAAACTGTCTGAATAATCTCTCCATCATTTTTTTCTTTGTTTAGCGGAGGGGCGTGTCATGTGGAAAACAAAAGGTAGATAATTTGCGACAAACACAAAAATATGTATGGAAACGGCTCAAAGGCAGATTTTTTTTGCGATACACCAAAACTTATGCGACAGTTCGTTTTGGGGGGGGTGACGTCATCACGCACACCCTTTTATCGATAAAAAGTCAGTTGGATGGAAACAGGCTGGAGACGGCAAATTTCACACATTTTTTTTTACGCATATTGTGTTTGTCGATAACAAAACGTCGCAAAACACTAGATGGAAACTTGGCTATGGACAAACTGCTTTGGGTCTGGAAAGTACTGCTCAATCTCAACATTTCTCTGGAACTTAGTATCTTTTAAAAAGTCTTTATTGTTCTCCACAGTGTACACAGCTGTTTGCAGTTCATCTTGTGAGATGTCAGATACATAACCTTCACCTTTTCCTCTATCCCCTCACCTGTCTTAGCCTGCTTCATCCCTGAACCCTTGTCTTTTTTTGTTTTTTTTTGGTACCTTAAAAAAGGTTTCCTCATCCATTTCAACGACTCTCCCATCGTCCAGCACAAGTGTAGTGATCTGTGTTTCTGAGCGTCGTCCACCTGGTCCCCAGCTGCCCAGGAAGTCTGAGGCTTCCTCCGGCGATTCACCGCTCCGGCTCAAGAGCCTCGCCCTCAATGGGTGCAGCGAGCCTCACTCCCAGCCCGCGTAGGCGATGCTGGGGAGAAGTGGAGCCTTCGTGGGGAAGTGGCAGGCCCCAACGAAACACAGGAGCTCCCAAATTAAGAGAGCACGGCCGGCGCGGAGCCAGAGAGCAAGGCCGGCGCGGAGCCAGGGAGCAATGCCATCACGGAGCCAGAGCGCGAGGTCGGTGCAGGGCCAGAGAGCACGGCCGGCGCGGAGCAAGATTGTAGGCAGTAGGGGTCAGCAGGACTTCCTAGGCCCTTTCGGTGTGGTACAGGGCGAGTTAGCAGAGCCACTCATTCCCCTACCAGGGGCAGGTACATCTCCCGCTAGGGCGGTAGCCCCTGATAGCCCCGTAGCTCCAGGACTAGCCTGGTTCGTAGGGTTTCTGGGGGGTTTAGCTAACACCGTTAGCTTGGCGAATAGGCCTATAACCCATGTAAACACTCTAAGGGGGGGATGGTAGTCACCTTAGTGAACCCGGTAAATGGGTCAGGGGAGGCTGGTAATGGGGGACCATCACCTCCGGAGGGGGGAAATCCTCCTATACATTTTTTGGGGGGGTGTACGTGGGTCTGTGAGGGCAGGGGTGGGGGTTAGGGGGTCCGCTAGCGAGGGAGACAGTGGGGCTATAGAGAGAGAGATCCACTAGCAGCGGAGAGGAGCCAGCCTGCTCGACAGGGCTCGGAGAGAGCCTGGAGAAGGCCTGAGAAGGGGCCTACATGCCAGCATGCACGACAGGGCTCGAGGAGGCCCACGGAGAGGGTCTCACACCAGGGTGCACCGGAGGGCTTGAGGAGAGCCAGGAGGAGGCCCACGGAGAGGGTCTCACACCAGAGTGCACCGGAGGGCTCGAGGAGAGCCAGGAGGAGGCCTGCAGAGAGGGTCTCACACCAGAGTGCACCGGAGGGCTTGAGGAGAGCTGCAACGAGGCCCGCGGAGAGGGCTTCAGGCTGGAGTGCACCGAAGGGCTCGAGGAGAGCTACAACGAGGCCCGCGAAGAGGGCTTCAGGCCAGAGTGCACCGGAGGGCTTGCGGGGAGATTCGCGGCAGGATGCTCAAGAGGGCTCGGGAAAGAGAGCCCGAACTTTGGGACGAAGAGCACCTTGCCTGCCGAGGGTCTCCCTGGTGGTGGCACGGCCTCCACGTCCACAGAGGATCTACGGACAAGGACAGGGTTCCAGGGTTCTCCCCTGCGTTGTGTAGGCTGGATGGTACCTGCCTGGATCTGGACTGTGTGGGGGGCAAGTTAAACTCTGCATAACAGAAAGTGACGCCAGTGTGAACACAGTATACGGTATGGCACCTAAAATGGCAGCACACGCTCATTTTTTCCTGTTTTGTGCTGTATTTTGCAGTGGTAGTACTCAATAAATCCAGTTGACACCTGAAAACAAGTGCCATCATTTCAGTGTGTGCAACACATGCTGGGGCTGGCTGGGCCTCAGGAAGGCTGGACTGAGTTAGATCTGGGCTATCATCTGGGTTCTCAGATGAATCTGATTTATTTTCCGCTCTCAGAGTTACTGAATCACCCGAACCAGAACCTAAAACACCTGTGTCTCTGCGATCATTTTCATTAACAGGAGAGTCGTTTTTACTCGTGAAAGCATTCGGGAAAGTTTCTGAGATTGATTCATCTTTTCCAGTTTGACACGCATGGGCATGGTCTTTGTCTGGGTGAGAAAGTGTGTGTGCAAAGTCTTGGCCATTGCCGGGGGGTTGTGCGCGTGCAGAGCGTCTGGTAGTTAAAAGAAATTCCCAAAAAGGACTTCGATAAACTCTAATAAAAGTAAGCTCACCGCAAGACGTAATAAAATCAAAAAGGTATATTTATTTGTTGCAGCAAGGGAACAAGTCACAACAGTCAGACCAGTGTTATGCTGTATAAGTTGGTGTTTTTTGTCCTTCAAAAAGTGTTTAAGCATATGTATTGTGATCTAGCTTAGTGGAAAAACTAATTCCCATTTTGAGGTTGGAAGTGAAATTGAACTGTCTGGGTTTGACAATGTTCTATATATTTTTTATATTTACAATTTCATGGTCCGATTACTCTAATAGGTAATTGCAAGTTTATTTCCTGATGTTTAAATTGTGCCTGAATTGGGGTTTTAAGTTGCTGATATTCTAAACATTTTCCACTATAAGTGGTGTACTGTTATATGAGTTTCTGAAATGGAATAAAGTTTCCGTCTTGAAGAACGCGCTCCAGATACCTTATACCTTGGTATTTCCATGATGTGAAACTCTTTTATTCAGTAGGATGTCAGGATTGTTCCAGATGGGTGTACGGTTGCATAGTGTAAGCAAAGACTTGGTTATTTTGAGAAAGTTCCACCAGGCTGTCAGAGATATATTGATGTTAATGCTTTGGAAACATTTATGACGTTTGTTGCAAGAGCTGAAAAAAGGCAAATCTGGTCTCACAGAACATTTGTCGCACGTTTAGCCATAGTGTATCTAGGGGGCTGGAGTTAATCCATTTCAAAACAAGGAAGTTATAGTAATAGTAGTAGTAAAAGTTTGGCAGGTCTAAGCTGCCCCAGTCTTTTGGCTTCTGTAGGGTTTTTAAACTGATTTGTGGTTGTTTGTCTTTCCATTTCCAACAATTTGGAAACCTAATGACTTGAACCAAACAGATGAGGGTATAAAGGTAGTTAATTTTGGGTAAGACCATCATTTTAGTAATAAACCACTCTACCCATGAGTGATATAGGCAAGGACTTTCAATGTGTGAGATCATCCACCATTGTTTTAAGAAGTGGAGCGTAGTTTAGTCTGAGGGCCTGGAGGAGATGTTTATACCTAAATATTTTATGTGTTCTAATTGTAATTTGTTAGTAGATGTGCTCGGTAAAACACAGTTTATGGGCAGATCATTGTTCTGTCTGATAGTGGCTGCTAATGGTTCAAGGGAAATGGCAAAAAGGTAAGGGGAAAGAGGGCAGCCTTGCCTGGTGTGCCTCTGTAGACTAAAGTTTGGTGCGGTGTGATCATTTGTCCTGACTGATGCAATAGGAGAACTGTATAATGTTTTAATCCAATTAATGAAAGATGTCCTAAGACCAAATTTGCTGAGTATTGCAAAAATCAGTTTATCCTATCAAATTCCTTTTCTCTGTCCAAAGAGATGATTTTAATTTGTTAATAGTAGAATGATGTATTAGATGTATTACCCTGCGTGTGTTAGTGGCTGTGCGTCTACCCTTGATGAAGCCTGTTTGATCTGAGTGAATTATAAAAGTTTTTTTCAGTCTCCTTGCTAAAACTTTACAGATTATTTTAAGACCTGTATTTATAAGCGATATGCGGCGGTAACTAGATGGAAGCATAGGGTCTTTGCCTGGCTTAAGAAGTAAATGAATTTAAGCAGAGATCATGTTTGAGGATAGCTTGCCACTCTCCCTAACGTGACATAACATTCTAAAAAAAGTGTTGTCCGGAATTCTTTACAGAATTCTGTTGGAAAACCATCTGAACCTGGTGCTTTCTTACTGGGCCAGTTGACTACAGGTGAAACTAAATGTTTCACCAAGAAAAAAAATACAAAAAACGTTCATAACTATCACTTTTTTATTGGTGTGAAACAAAAAATGCTATGAAAAATAAGGTTGCTCTCCTAATTTCAGCTCCTGGCGTTACAGTTGTATGTGGCTCTGTAGGGTGGAGGTAGCTCAGTGGGTAGGATACTTGCCTCTGGACCATGAGGTCACAGGTTCGAATCCTACCTTAACCCCAAGTAGCTCCAGGGAGAGACTGCCCCCTGTAGGTAGGGAATGGAAGTCGCTTTGGATAACGTCTGATAAATGCCGTAAATGTCAAAAACGTGAAACAGCGCCACCCCCAACCGCGGTGAAGCAGAGAATTTCAGTGAAACATGTTTCAATGGACTCTAAATGTAAATAAGTCCCACCCATGAACCAAGCCATAGGGTAGTTCTCCACTTCCAAATGATTGACATGCCTTTGTTTGCACTTTGTTCAGTTTTATATACGGAGCACTGACCTTGAGCGTGAGACTGAAGCTGCATACATAACAAAACACGTAACATATTATTTACTGGTATTTATTAATAATATTTCTTTTTATTTTATATTTTATTATTTGTTTACGAGTGCAGAGAAGGAGGGGCATTTACTTAGCTTGACCGCTTGCTAGCGATCCCCACCACCACCCAGACAAGCTAGGCACTGATATGGCAGAGTGATTAACTTCACCAAGAAGATCAGGAGGGCAGAATTAATGTATACGGTGAGAAAGAGGTTGGATTATTAATTATGTACTGTGCTACTGCTGTTCTAAAGATCAACGTTCTTCTTGTCTTGGGTGAGTCATTGACACGAGATTTCTTTCATTTTCCAAAAAAATGAACTTTAGTGATCAAAAACCACAGTACAAATAAACAATTTACAGTTTCTTTCTATCAAGTCAAAAAATGTCTGTAGTCACAGTCAAAAACTGTTGCGCCATTCATCACGTGCACCTCTATGTCCATTTATGGCACTTAACACGTGACATAATTCTGTTGTACATCCAAATAACAATATGACAAATTAACAATCGTATCTTTAAATATTAAACACCACTTTATCTTAACTATATTATGGCTCTAACATACTGTTGAATTAAACATTACTGTTACGTTTGTAACATGCACGATATGTTTTATATTTTGTAGTGATTTAACACTGTGAGATTGAGGGAAGAGCAGGAGAGAGAAGACACATCAAAATGTGAGGCAGCCAAAGCAGAACATGGAGGTGAAGTACTTGGGTCACCCGCGGTGATGGATGCATCCAGAGCCATAACCTGATTTTCCTGTAATTTTGGAAGGTTTATATTATTGAGGAATTTTTGATGTCAGCATCTGATGGATCAAATCTGTGACATCTCACAAGTGTTATTTATTGCCTCAAGCTCATTTATTGCCTCAGGTTTGAATTGGTTGGCTAGAAATGTGCCACTTTTATTGCTGTATTCAAAGTTCTTCAGTCTAATACTTTAAGTGTTTTTTTAAGTATTTTTACTGTTCATTTCGTTTGAGTTTTAATTTCCTTAATTCACTCAAGATGTGTGAGGCTGAGACAGTTCTCATATAATTGAATTGTCTAATCTTTTGTTCTGTGAGGAGGAAATTATTTTACCCCGCATGACTGCTTTCCTTGTCTTCCAAAGAACACATGGTGAGATTTCTGGTGTGTCATTACTGTCTAAAACAGAGCCAATCCCTGTTTAAAATAGTTTATGAAATCGTGTACTGGCAGAGAATGACTCCTGCCAGCAGGTGGTGCTGTTCTTTTTGTATATGTAGTTTTGCGTGTAATAGCAAGGAAGAAATAGGAACTACATGCCATATAGTTAGTTTTAGCCATCAGAGATAGAAGTCTCTGATCTCTCTAGACTTAATCCACATCCATCCTTCTTTGTTCTTCATTGGAAAGCATTGCCTGTGAGTGTTTTGTCAATATGTTCCAAAGTATTATGGATGACAAATTGTGCAAATTATGTTTTAGTTTTGGTTTTGTGTTAGCTATAGATCTGCATGGTGGCTATAGGTATTTTTTTGGATGTATGTTTCATACTATTCTCGTTACTTATCTTACAGTATTTATGGGAACGCATGGAACTGTATTTGTGAAATATAATGTTAGGGTTTATTATGCAGTAATTTTATGTTTGTATTAGTACAGGCTGCACGCTTGGTAATGTTTACGTTCAAATGTATCTATTAGTGTCAGGCCGGTGTGTGTAGGAGGAAGGGTGAGGACGCCGAACTGTGCAGAACAAACAAGGCTTTAATAAACGTATACACACAGGGGAAACCCCGACTCAGTGGAACAATCCAAATACAACCCAGCAGGACTCGCGCTGGCTCAAAAACGAGGAAACAAAAACAAGGCTGCCCAGCCGGACCATGAAAAAAGGGGAGAACAAAAAGGCACTGCCCACTTCAGGGCGATCGTGGGGGAGAGCGGGAGCCACCAGCGCGAGTCTGCAAAAAACAAAAGAGACAGAACATTAATATGGGGTTTTTCAGAACCAACACACTCATACACACAGGGGCATAGCAAAGACATTCAATACCGACTTGTAGATCCAGGGCCGGACTGGGCTTTTGTAGTGCTGGGAAAGGCGGATCAGGTGTGGTGCGTAATCAAAGGAAACAGGTGCGGGGCTCGTTAGAGGGACTGGAGGAATACGGTGCTGGAAACGTAAAGAGGGGGAAAAGAGGGGGAAACAGGAGGGACGACAAGGTGAAACTAATAATCCGGGGAGGAGGAGCGAGTGAGATGTGGAGCGGGCGGTGCGACCGTGACAATTAGTTAGAGAAAATAAGCCTTTCTCTTTTTTTGCCTTTTTTTTAGTTTCACTCTGTAGACTGAATGAGAATGTCACATTAAAAATGGACAATACACCTGTCATTTGTCCGCAAGTTCATCTGTCTGCTTAACTGTGGTCAGTTCAAGCAGTCTTAAATCTCCAGCTTCTGGTTGGAGATGAGATTTTTGCGTTAGTCAGGGTGAGGGAAACAGGCGCATGGTCACTGATGGTGATAGGGTGAAGCTGAATAACTGCAGTGTCCCTCATAATGGAGCTGCTAATTAAAAAGCAATGGTCTTAGCAAGAATACAAGGGGTGTACAGGCGAGAAGAAGGTATATTCTCTAAGGGTGAGGTGGTGAGAGTGGTGAGAACATTACATAGACCAAAGTCCCTCGAGTACTGTTGAAGAGTTTATGTGGATTGCCAATTCCTATAGCTCCCTACGGTACTGAGCCTATCAGCTTCAGGATTAAACACCAGATCAATATCCCCACCTATTATAAGTGTGTTATTGCCGTGGTAAGAGAGTGTGAAAGAAGGAGGGGTCATCGTTAGGGCTGGGCGATTAATCGAAAAGTAATCGAAATCGACATTCAGAACCTATAATCGATCACATTTTTCCAGGTGGA
>JBBPDC010037332.1:0-29480 GCA_037974485.1 Hemigrammopetersius urotaenia | reverse complement strand
TCGCACTCCAAACTCTACTATGGCCAAGACCAAAGAGCTGTCAAAGGACACCAGAAACAAAACTGTAGACCTGCTCCAGGCTGGGAAATCAACTGTTTACTATTTTACTAAATGCAGGGAAATCATTGTCTGTAGTAATCTGCTACTGATGTGGCAGACAGAAACTATAGGGCAGACCTATAGAGGTTCTGTGTTATTTGTAACCCTATGTTTTAACACCATAAGTGTTGTGTTTATTATTGTACACTGTAGGTGAATGGTCCCTTTACAAAACTTAGCAAACAAGCCAGTGCAATCGTCTATAGAAGTATTAATCAGCACCTAAGCTTGACAAGGTTGCTGCACAAAATTACATCAAATTTTATTTTTTAGAATACATTTTTACTGAACAACCGAGCAAAAACATTAGCCCTTTCAGGGTGTTTGACTTTGTTATCAGTTCTCTAATCCTGTAGTACTTTATCATTGGTCCGTTTTTGACCACAGAATTGTTGTTGACTGAATAGTTTTAGATGGCAGACAGTTCTGAGCATGTGTGGCAAATTAAAATGACTTGTCTCTGCAAATCATCTTGAAACTGAATTAGGAACCCTGGATGAGGATGTCCTCTTTAGCTGTCTGCTCCAGTGGCGGTTATTGATGAAAGGTGCCATTCAGTAAGACACTTCTTCAGTTTTTGGAATGATTTCTTAGCCGTCATGTTGTTCTGCTATAAAGAAAGAAGCGTTTCTGATTCTGTACACACTGCAGGGAAGAACAACCTGTTGTTAGTGAAATGAATCATTGCAGCAAGACCATCTGTTGGGCCGCTTCTGACCAAGAGCTGATTTGAGAAGCCGTGGAGGAGCTGTACTGTGGCATATAAGGTATCGGTAACACTAATGTGACCTACAATCAGAGGGACAGCCTATTTACTTCCTTTGTGGGGCCCTGACGGCTGGCCTGTTGTCACTGATCCCTCACCCCCCGCACTTTCTCCTTTCACTCCCAAACAAAGTGCACCCACCGCTGACCATCTCCAGTTCAACCCTGCAGCTCCACTCAGGCCTTCCTCTTTGGAGGACACTGATGCACTGACTCCAGGCCAGCACTGCCGTTAAGTGAGATTGGAGAAGCGGTTTAGAGAGCTGGCCTCAGAGCTACTTTCAAAAGAGAACGTAACCTGAGCGTTCATGAGTAATAAGGACCCCTCTCTCTGATGTTAGAGAGCCCTTTAGGTCTGTCAGCGTGGCAGAGTGATTCAGCAAGAGATGCTCAGGCCCGGTTCTACAACACTGACGCAGGCACACACACACACACACACACTGGATGAGTGAGTCACCACTGCTCATACAGCACTCTCTCTAGGTGGGCTCTTACAGCCAATAATGCCAAAATATACAGGCAAACAGTCATCAGGTCTTGAACTGCTTTGCATTTAACATTTCTCACCAACTCCAGGCTTCATGCCAACACTAGACAATAAGCTGATTGCAATTAAAGACTATTCTATGGGACATGAAATTTGCAAGTAGCCCCATGACAGGGCCCCATGATCCTGCTTCACAAGTCTGGCTTTACAAGGCAATAACAGTAGCACTTTCTCTCCACACAGACCTTATGGAGATTCACAGTACGCCCCTACAACATATAAACACCTGCTAAAATTATTACAGTAAAACTACATGCTGCCTTTATGAACCTCCTGAACATTCTACCAGCATGATACAGGCAAAATACCAGCACTGTAAACATACCACTGCCTTTCAGTACATTAAAAGGCCATATCTCCAAAAATATAAAAATATTTAAAACTCAAAACGTGCATTCACGCCCAAATCCAGTCAATTCATTTCTGGAAACTAAGCTTTAATAGATGTTACAAAACCAAAACATTTACAAATATTTAAATGTTTCAGCCTTGTGCTGCCTTTTGAGTGATAAAGAGAACTTGGAAAATGGTGACATAATGAATCTGATTTATGGTACGCAAAGCATCATGGAAAAAATATTCGGAATAAGTAGAACATGAGCACTTTAAAAATACCTCAGAGGATGCGTGTCCTTAATGGGTAAAGATTGCCCAAAATAATTTGATTTACATGGACACCGGGGCAGCTGGTAGCCTAGTGGTTAAGGCATCCGCCCTGCGACCAGAAAGTCCGGGTTCGATTCCCAAGATCGCTAGGCACCGCTGAGGTACCCTGAGCAAGGTACCGTCCCCACACACTGCTCCCCAGGCGCTGTGTTCCTGGCTGCCCCCTGCTTCACTTGGTGAATGGGTTAAATGCAGAGGCTGAAATTCGTGCTGTTCGCAGTGGTGTGTTCATGTATGGCAAATGGTCACTTTCCCTTTGATTAATCAAAACACCCAGTAACACACTTAAATACATCTCTATCTTCAGTCACCTCTCATCTATTCAGAGAACATCTCTTTTCTTGATGCACAATCTATCTTCTTGCACTTCTCCGACATAAAGATTTAAGAATTTAGCATTCTCCTCTAGTTCTCACACTGTCCTGAAACTTGAGTGTTTCTTCAAATTGTAAGTCACTTTTGATGAAAGCATCTGGCAAATGAAGGTTATGCAATGTAACAATCTGTCGCCCGGTCAAAATGACTGATATGTTAGCGGCTCATTTGCATATTGCAGCCTTCGGTAGTGGTGCAGGGATCAATTTCACGATATTGATTAACAGGTGATATATGTGCAGCCTATGGCCCATACTGGAATCAAACTCAAACTGAGGTTATAAATATAAACCTTGCACCTCTGCGCTATGTGATGTGATTTCAAGACTTCAGCTCGCATCATTTCAAACTGCATGGTTCAATATCTTCCAGCCTCAATAGTAAACTAAAAGTGCTCATTTGTTAAGTGCTGCTTCAATGAAAACCCTAAGATCAATATCTTCCTTCAGCACTTTAATGATATGCATTAGTGTGTTTGCACTGAGAGAATCACATCACAGCCTTTTAAAGTTGCTTCACTGATCAGAGTCGGTGTATTGTAACACCAAATTAACAAAATTTTGTTGTGCTGAGTAGGAGAGGTGCACACTTGTCAAAGCTATAACACAAACATTCTGGGACATACTTTGCTCCTATAAGCTGCTACACAGTGAGCAGAGGAGAGCAGCGGACTCGGGGAAGTGTAATTGTAAGTGTAAAGTGAGCACAGCACACAGTATAAACAATATGTAATTCTTTCTCTGTATTTAACCCATTCACCAAGTGATGAAGCGGGCAAATAGCAACACAGCGCCCAGTGAGCAGTGTGTGGGGAATGTACCTTGCTCAAGGGTACCTCAGTGGTGCCACTAGCAGTCCTGGGATTCGAACTCATAACCTTCTGATTGCAGTGGCAACCCCCTAACCACTAGGTCATCAGCTGCAGAGGGCTCAGAGACGCGTAAAAGGCTCAATGAGGTGAAGGCTGATAACTGCAGCCTTGGGAAATCAGCCGTAAGGACCACTGGCACTAGTGACAGATTTGAACCTTCTTCACTTGCGAGAAGAAAGGTATATCATAAGGGAGTTTAATCCCGTTTCCTCGTCCAGGCTGTTTTACCTGGCTGTTGTACTCAAATCGGATTAGCGCCAGTTCTCCGGCCGCAGCTCAGGGATGGACTCGAGCAGATGTTCTGAGATTAAACTCCGGAGTACGGCAGCGAGATGAACACAACGGTCATTTTGCACTGAGAACTAACTACGCTGGAATATCTAAGATGTTGGCTGTGCAAGGGGTTTCCTTCTGGTAGAAACACACTGATCCGTTGCCCTTCAGCAGCAGGCAGTTTCCCATCCCGCCCTCCTCAGGCAGCAGAGGACTGCATGCGTTATTTTTAAAAACACCCGTATCCATCTTTTAGCCGTCCTCCTTCAGTGCTTTGATTGGCCGGAGGCACCTAGCCTCCTGAGCTACGATTGGTTAATCGCCCCTACGCACCAGCAGCCTACCAATAAACAGAACCATCAGGTAGCCCGAGGCGGGACATGTCTGCAAACAGGCGGGGAACAAAAATGAGGCACCGCTATGTTCTGAACTAGACTGAACTGGCTGGCCGCAGGCAGGAGGCCAGGACGAACGGAACCAGAAGTGGTTTCGGTTCGGTTTACTAGACGCGTCGTGCAGGTGGTAGTGCAACACGGTGGTAAAATTTTAGGTTATTAAATGCACCTTTCAATGCCGTGAGGGTTTTGTGTGCGTGTGGCCGGCCAGGATGAACACGAGCAGCACGGTACACAAACGCAGCACTGATTTGAGAAAAAAAACAACCCTAGGTGAGAGTAGGATTAGGCCAAAGCTAACTAGACGCTACGCTATCAGAAGAAGGGCTGACACCTCTAACACGTTTGTGAGTATGAGAGGAGAGGGGTCTCGTCCACCCTACCTCGTCCTCTCGCTCGTTTCTGAAGCACAGACACGCCGCCCGCCGCTTGAAGCCCTCTCCGTCGTACGTCCTCGTCTGGTTCGGCTTGAACTTCATGGCTGCCGCTGCCGGGAGTTCCAAGCCTCCACAAATGTCGAGGAGAAAGTCGAAGAGAGTGAGTGAATGCGCTGGTCCGCGGAGTCCCCAAAGCCTCAAGTCAGGAAGACCCTAACCAGCATCAGAGCGTAGAAACCTCCCAGTCTGATCAGAGATCCTCCATACGGCCGAGGGTGCAGAATTTTCACCTGTTCAGCCCCTGTCCGATACTAGCGTTCATTCTCTTTTTTTCCTCGTTCTCCTTTGGTTTATATGTGTCTCGGGCAGGCTGTCTCAGACTCTCCCACCCCTCAGATCCACTGCGCAGCTGCACAGAGAGAGAGAGAGAGAGAGTGTGAGTGAGTGAGAGAGAGAGAGAATGAGAGAGCTGCATCTCCAGCAGGCGGGGTGCTGCACTGCCGGGCTATTTCAGCACAACACATGACAACATTAACATGAACATACACCAGCACCCACCAGAGTGCAGGGTCAACAGGGAGGCCCAACCTGATTGTCTTATGGAGCCAATTGTAATGACTGTAGATGTATATATGTATATACGTGTGTGTGTGTGTGTGTGAAGTATTGCAGACAAATGTTTCACAGTGACAGGCTGTGGCGATGTCTAGATAACGGAATTCTCAGCGTTCAGCACCACTAGTACTGATCACCGCCTGATCATCTGGAATCATCTGCACCTGTTTCTTCGCTGGTTCTGACCTTCAGTTAGATCTCCTTTGTTCTTCTTGAGTGATTCATAGGCAGGTCAGTGTGTGGATTAGCAAACAAAACACATTCCTCTGGTCAGGTTCAGGAACGGGACTGAGACTTTCAGAGTCTTTCTTCAGGAAGCATGGAGTTCCTCTAGGTTTTGGAAGCAAGATAAGAAATGAGGGGTGTTTGCACAGCACTATATATGTGTGTGCATGGATGTATATCTATATAGTCCTGGACTACACAGATTTTTAAATATACCATTTCAGTAAATATAATCAAAGCCCAATAAGTTATTCTTGTCCACTGGTTGGGTTAAAAGAGCTCTCTGGCCAAATATTCTCACTGACTAATTTTGGGCCACGGACCCCACTTAAACCAGTAAGAAAAACTTATTGTTGAGGTCCCAGTATCACAATTAGCATTTTAATTTAGACAGAACAAAGTTCCTATATTAGTTTAGAAACTAATGTAGTGTACGCCATTACCTAGTTAAATGTAACCACAAACCCATACATTTCCCTGTACCCTTTAAGGAGATTAGCTCTTCACCTGAATTGATAAAAGTGAAGTAAATATTCAGTATCGAGATGAATGATGGTTAAAGACACCCACATCAGCTCAGTATTGTATCTAAGAGGACTCTGTAGCAGAAGCCAAGAAAACAACCAGAAGCATGTTCTTCATACGTACAGAGGAAAGTGTTATTAGAAAATGTATCACGGGGGCAGATTTCCATTAAAAGCAGTAAAACTGTACTCTATTGGAAAAAGGTTCAATTTGACTTGAAGTGCAAAATGTACTACATACTTTATCACATATATGGGTGGTGGTGGCATAGTGGGTAGGATACTTGCCTCTGGACCAAGAGGTCATGGGTTCGAATCCTACCCTCAGCACACCACCACTGGGTTCCTGACAAGACCCCAAGTTGCTTCTTGTAGAAGAAAGGGTGTGAGGAACTCCAGGAAGTCTTGTTTCATGTTCATTTGTGGCATAGTGCTGTACAGTCTCAGAAAAAGTAGATTTCAGAGTACAAGTGCTGATACTGTGGTGAGACCCGCAAGGGTACCTCTTCAGTGCCTTTAGCAAGTTTATTTGCTTACACACCCAGTCATAACATCAGACTTCTTATTTTCTTCTTCAAAAAGTTATAAAAGGTACAATAATGCCAATTTCCCCTGTGGAAAGAAATTAATCTTTATCTTTAAAACATTTCTGTTGTTTTTAGCTTGAAATGTTACCCTTTTCAAACAGGAAATCGAATGTCTGTTTAATATGAAAATCATTAGGAGGCATTTGACCTCTACACCATTGTCATTATTTGTTCCTTTCAGCTTGAATGCTACTGTACAGTAATTAGGTAAACTAGTATCCGTGGTGTGCAAACATTGGTCACACTGGTCACGCTAGTATTTGTCGTTCATGTTTCACTATGTGAGAGAGACTCACACACCTAATGCTAGTCAGATGTTGCCTCTAAAGCTAGAACCTGTTACTTCAGTAATTTTGGAAATATGTTGTCAGAAAATCTCATTTACACAGTTTCCGTTTACCCCAGATAAAGTCCATCAGCCAAGACTTATTTGAAATACAGCTTTTGCTTCTTTAGTTTAATTAGTTCTGCTAAAATATTTTTACTCTTAGTTACTTAATCCTATGACTGCCTTTCATTTGGGTTTGCTTTTGTGTATACTGCTGGAACCAGTGAGCTGAATAATAAAGTATTTATCTATGTGTCTAAAACGTCTCTCAGCCTGCTTAAACCACATCCAGCCCTCCATTAATGTGGTGCAAAGTCGCTGATGTGGTTATATATAAATGCAAACAAACAAGCAGTAAAAAGGATCAAGATTTTTTCTAAAAAGTAGTCAATATTTTTGAGCTGGTTAGAAGAACACAGGTTTGGATCCAGGAATCTGCTCAGTGCCTCCAGTCTTTGGGTGAATGAAGCACCTCATTTAATCTACTGCAGTAAAAAGAGCCAAACCATTTTATGGAGCTGCAAGTAAAACTGGGCTTCCATGAGGAAAGTGAACACTTAAATGAACACTTTTCCACACATAAAACCACCATTTACTGTATTAATGTTATTTGTATTTGTTGTAATGTAAGTGTTTAACACTTAACACCACTGCCCAGCAGTTAACAGCTTTTAAGCATCGTTTTCTCAGGTCTCTAAGACTTTTGTTCATTTAAGACAAGAGCAAACCAGTGAAAAACAACAAAGTAAACAAAATCTGACTGTTTTTCAGATTTTTCAGTAGTTTTATTTTCTGTTCTGTTGATCATTGCAATCTTAGAGTACAGTTCTCTACTGTTTAAATACAACTTCTGGCACTTGTGTGGTTGTGTGTGTCTATGTATGTGGTCAGTCAATGTTTAAGTGGAATTATGATAACATTGTCAGTTTTAAGGCTGATGGAATTTGCGAGCTCTTTCAAAACTTGTCCTTATCAGTGAGTACACAGTAAAAGTCTGATGTAATCACTTTAATTGAGACAAGTTTCCTGTTATCCACCTTCTCTAGTATGAATGTTTTTAAATTGTTTGTATTTCTCTTTGTTTTGTGTATCTCTGCATTTTGAGCCAGATTAGACTGGTCATGACTGCTGAATAGAAAAGAGTGCAACCGAGATGTAATCTTTGATGATGACCTCATTCACAGTGTCTGACAAATACTGACACTGGAGCCTTAATATAGAAGGACCGTCCAGTCCTCTTTCTGTCTCAGTGATTTCCAGCTCCAGGCCTGTAGTCCACCTGCACAGGGCAGTTTCATCGTTTCCTGCTTAAACACACATGAGTCAGTGCCAGAAAAACTCCACCAGCCCATTACCAGCTAATGCTGTGACTTAAAGCCGTACAGATGGTTTACAGGACTGAAGTTCGTCACACATGGACTAAGCTGGTGCATGACAGAGGAAACTGCACTCAGTAGTCTAGCCATTCATATAACTGCAGTGCAGAAATGGTGCTTCAATTTCTTTGCCCTGGAGAATCATACAAGCATCTATTTAGGGCTTCCTAATTGTGTTGACATGGATTCTGGGACAGTGATGACCCTTAACACAGTCGGCAGCTTGAAGAACAATAATAACATACATTGGCAATGCTACACACACCAGTGTCAAGCAAAGTTCAGTAATTCTGAACTTTGTGTATAAACAGTTTAAGTTATGTGGTCAGATGGCAGGGCTTATTGGTGTTTTAAGAGTAAATAAGTACTCGTCCACTAAACAACAAACACTTTCACATTTTCATGCACGATTACTGTTTATTTGTCAATGGGCTGAATGTTTTGATGTTCAGTTTCTCAGAAGACTGGAAGATGGCTCCCACTGAGGTCAGGAAAGTTCAAGAGTTTCCACTGAACTCTGAACCAAAACAGTGAAATCTATGTGTATGTGTTTGGGAGGGGGGGAGGGGGGGCGTGAGATACTGCTAGACATGTGTATAAATAAGGTATTGCCTCATTACTATGGACGAGTCGCTCAAACGTTGTTTCTTTATTTGCGCAATCGACCAAATTCCCCACTGTTTGACCTCCTTATTGTGAGGCACCAAAATGTGACTGACTGGAAAAAGCAGCTGACCAATGGGAATTAGGTTAGAACCCCTGAAACAAAGGCTAAAAAATAACCTGTTCTTTGACCAGATGAATTCAGCATGGCCAGCTTTGCTAAATGTAATTACTTTGGAAGCTTCTGCTAAACAGTCACTAGCCGCTAACTGGCTTGTTTAAGTGTTCTGGTGCGACATAAAAACTCTCCCCACTCACTCATGGCTTACTTTATTCCCATAACAAAAAGTAGTATACTTGAGGTTCATTTTATTAAGTATGCAGTGAATATAGCAAGTATACAAACCATGTACTTGTAGTGTACTAGAAAGTATAGTAGTGTACTAGAAAGTTTAATACTTCTTAGGACTAAACTGGAACGTTTTTAAGTTTATAAGAGGATACCTTATATACTTTCTTTATATTTATCAGTATAAGTCAAGTATACTTCACTATACTATTCTTAAGTATATAAAATATAGTATATATAGTATATATAAAAAGTAAACTTCAAGTATACTGCCTCAGTTTTGATATAAAAAAAGTATACTCATAGTACACTTGAATAAACTACTTTTTGCTAAAGGTTACAGCAGCCTGTGCCAAAAAGAGAGTGGAAGATCAAAGGATGATGACATAAATCAATGGGAAAAAGATAAACGCTCCACAAGAAGCAGGAGAAACTGTACTGCATGAACCTTGCTGAACAAAAACATTCTCGGGGTGGGCCCTGTGTCCTCTGACCACCAACCCCAGCCAGTAATCCTTTTAAGAACCAGAGCTGTAAACACTAACCTGTCCATTCCAGGCAGTGAGGGCACTGGAAAAGCATGAACAATGAGGGGTGTCTACACAAATACCATCTTCATATGTGCTCTTAGACTTACAGGTAGAGGCATGCGAAGCATTCCAATGTACTTATAGTACTTCTCTAAATAATAGAGACTAGTAGCACTATGCAGTAGATGTGTGTGAAGAATTTCTACGGCTGAAAGTACTTTTCTGATTTCTTTCAGCTCCAGATCCAGTGAATACATGGTTAAAGTTTGTTGTATTAGTCTTACAGTGTTTAACAGCACAGATGTCAATTCAGTGTTGGCAACTTTGTTGTGCATGTGGATGAGCTGGTCTGGAGCAGTGAAAAAGCAAGGCCTAGCATCTTCTTTAGCAGCCTCGGCATATGTGATCTTGATTAGCATTAACAAGATTATGAGGATTTCAGAGATCAGGGCGACAACTGTCACTGGCTACTCACCCGGTCTGTCACTTTGACCACTACACCTGGAGCCAGTACAGCGCTGACTCTCATTTCAGCTACAGCCCATATGCCATTGTGAGCTTTTCCTAATCACTGCTGGGACTTTGCTCAATGTCGTTGCGCATTCATGCTAATCACTGCTGGAGCTAATCAATTTGTAAAGATGTCCAAACAGTCGGTTCTCAATTCAGTCTGTCTCATTCCAAAGCACATGCCTTTCCAGTGTATCAGTAAAAAAAACCTTCCTTTTCAATATTTTTATGAAGTCATTCTTTATCTGAGCCTTATATAAAGGTGCGGTTCTTCAGTAAAATGAATACTGGATTGTTTAGTGCGCGGTATAAAAGGCTAGGTCAACAGCTGTGAAGTCTCTGCCTGTTCATTCATCATGCGGCTGTGCAGCCGGTGCTATAATGACATGCATCTGTCAGCCTGGTTTTTCCCCGTGATGAAACCATCCCACTGGAGGGAGTAAAATATAGCAGCTCCCTCGGTGCAGCTATGGCATGTCTTACTGGCATTACACCTTTCAGCCCAAGGGGAACAAAAATAAACCCAAGAAGGCTTTTACTAACAGCTTAAACAGGAATTAATTTGAGGTGCATCGAGCTAACATGATAGAGACAAACTAGCAATTAGCAGCACTTCACTTCCAAGTGTTTGATGTCTTTAAGAACATTTCAGTGGATTGTTCTTTATCGAAATTGTTCTTTACAGAAAAGACCTGGAATGTAGAGCCAGGGGGTCTCTGGTTTTATTTACTATTTTCTAAATGACATTGAATGGGTACGGACATTATATTCACCTCATTTGAAGTAGTAGTCTCTAAACTTTGACATGAGCCAATATTCTACACTCCTTACTGGCTTACACCCTTGAGGTAGGAGTGGACAAACAGTATTAAACAATTTTATCAGTTTATAGGACATGCATCATAGTATTAAGATTTTCTTAGGTCTGAGAAGATGACTAAATCTAATCAAACAGGACTAGTTATGATTTCTTTAAGCATAACTGACAAACCACATGGTGACAAACCTTATCCCTAAGTGTATCCCCAAAGTTTATTAAGTTAAATGTTAATTAAACTGCTTATTCTAAACTAGACATTCACCACAGCTACGCAGGACCATTTAAAGCTTAAAGAATAAGGTCCACATAATGTAATGGCTCTGCACCCATTGAAGGTTTCTTCTAGAACTGTATTCAAACTAAGACTTTATTTTTGGGGTTAATGTATTAACGGAACAAGTGGATATAACCCAATAAAATGAGTGCACTGACTGCTGCACCCACTCATTCAAATCTGATCCAGACCCAGTGAGTCGTCTCTTCAGGCACTAAAATTGCATTAATCTTCAATGGAGTGTTTAAATGAGCAAGACCAAGCCTGTGACAGATCATACCTACATGAAATGAAATGACCTAATTTCATCCCAGTAATCCTCCCAAACTGCGCTAATCCGTGTCTTTGGAAGTTTTCTCACTATCTGCTGTCATGTCTGCTGGTCTGAATTTGCTGTGAGCTTTAAGAGATAGTTTTGAACATATTTAGGTCTGACGACATTGTAAGTAAGAATTAAACACCCGAGCAGCTCCTGTTAAAAACATTACCGTGATAAAGGAAAGGCGTAAATGGCTGTCTGTGCAGGGTGCTTCTTTTGAGAACATGTTCATTAAGGGCGCTGTTTTTCACCGTGATTATGTGGTGTAGAGGCTAACTTCTCGGATGTGGCAGATAACAGCCATTCACCACCTGATATTAGTGATTTAGGCCTCTGCACAGCTGGGACATCTTGATGGTAAGCGTGTAACAATGCACTGAAAAATGTCATACAAAAATGTGACGATGTTGTGGAGAATATGCATTCTGTTAATTCTGATATTTTATTTAAAATGTTCTTGGTGTTCAACCAGTGGCAACCAACAACCCAGTCCAGCATGGAATATAAATGATATATTGTGAGGATGGTGGTGGCCTGGTGGGTAGGATACTTACCCCTGAACCAAGCGGTCATGGGTTCAAATGCTACACCACTGGGTCCCTGAGCAAGACCCTAACCCCCAGTTGCTCCAGGGAGACTGTGCCCGGTTTCTGGTAAATATGTAAACGATCAAATATATATATATTTCGGCTGGATAGTTTCACTGTCATTTTTTAACCTTACTGCCTCTCCCTTTGTTTTCAGTCTGTCTCTTCAGAGCTCTCCTAATAATCATTTTCTCAGCTCTTTCTCCCCCACGCCTTACGTTAAATTCAATTCAATTCAATTCAATTTTATTTATATAGCGCTTTTAACAATGGTCATTGTCACAAAGCAGCTTTACAAAATAAATGTGTGTGTATGAATGTGTGCCTCTGATGAGCAAGCCAAGAGTGACGGCGAAGGGAGTGACAGTCAGGGAACCCATCCTCATTTGGGTGATAACAGATAGAAATTATATAACATCGTGTGTGTTATGCAGCTGAAGGTTAAAGTGAGCTTAATCTCGTTTTTTTTTCAGGGCTGCTGATTCGTGATTCGCAGTATCTTCATTTCACAGACAAATCTTTTCTGTGCTGTTCTGTGCTGGATCTCGGCTCTGAAAATCCTATAACTCAGTGTACAGTAGTTGTATCAATATTTTATTCTGTTTAATTCCTATTTATATTATTTCATTACTATTATTCATTTACTTGGTAGCACCTTTCTGATTCCATCAAGAGCGATGCCTGAGGCAATTGCTGCCCCTCCCTCTCATGGGGTCTGCCTCCACATTGCAATATGTGACGCTGACAATATTGTTCAGAAATTTACTTCAAGTACACTCTTATTTTCGTAATTCACAAAGAAGCTACCACTACATTACTTCCATTAAATGTCAAAAACTTTCTGTTTTTTTAAACAATACTATTTCAGAAACTGTTCCAGGTTTTGTTCCTGAGGGTGGTGTTCTAATAAACTACTGTGTGATAAGCTAATAATGAAAAGGTGGTCCTTTTCTGTTCTTATGCTCGGTATAAGCCATGCCGAGACATACAGCGACATTTATGAATAGTGAATGAGTTGAGAGGTGTTTACACTACAAAAGAGAGAGACGACACTCCAAGTAGTCGTAATAACACGGGGCAAGTGAGGCCTTCAGCCTTAGACGAGATCTCTGTTTCCTAATCCCACCGACAGGTCGAGAGCAAACGTCGAGGCCCAGCATGTAATCATGCAGAGCTTTTAGTGAGAGACACAAACACACAGGCGGGACATTATAATTTACAGATTGTGGGAAAGCACAGCACAACAAGAGATAGCATTATAATTTGCATCATAAACACAGTCATTGGGGATATTTATGAGATCTGTCTGATTCTTTTATCATTCTTTCATAGTCTCTCAGAGGCCTGATATACCAAATAAACAAGGGCAGTGAGTCACATCATTGAAGACTGGAGATATGTCAGCATATGTCTGGCCTCAGTCATATTTAAAGCACTTTCACATTCCCTGTTACTTATTAATTATTATTGTTATTATTAAGATAGCCGAACCCCACCACTTATCTTCCTATCAGAGCTATTCTGTGGCTCTGATATGGCAGGAAGCTATTTATATATCTATTTATATTTATGTTTATGGCTGCTATTACTAGAGATCTAGTCATCTAGGATTTCTGGAGGACATGTAGTCATACTGCGGTCGCCTGGTAACATCACAGCCCAACCCAGATGGTGACTGTAAGCAGAAGAGAGTGCTATAAAAGCTGCCCTTGCCTCAGACATGTGTCTTAGGCCAGTGCAGGAAACACTGCAGCGGACGCTCTGCGTCTCCGCAGTCTCTGAGGGTTGCATAATCGTTCATTCATAAATCAGGACCAGCCCTGTGGGCCGAGGCATATAGGAAAAAAGGGAGAGCCCAGAGAGAAGCGGGTGAGGAGGGGTAAATGGTTACATCTGCTGAATGCCAAATAGCACTCCATTTTATGATATAACCCTCAAGGATGATCTGTCCTCTATAAGACCTCCATTTATAAACTAGCAAAAATAACAAGTCATCTTGCGTTGGTATACATGTAGATGCTGGGCTATAAATGTAGATTGAGTGTGATGTGGTCAGTGTGAAACTTAACATATAATTAGTCACATATCTAGGCCACAATTTGGTCTCATTCACTGGAAATCAAGTCCACTACAATGCCATAAGCCTAACCAATGGAAGAGCATGCGTGGCTTAATCCACATGGATAAGATGAAATAAGATAACCCTTGTTAGTCCCACAGGTGGGAATCATGAGACCCCCCTTTTAACCTTTTCATTTCTAACCAAAACCTCCAAATAAACTGATTTAATGGCTGTTGCAGCTTCAGAAGCCCTCTGTCCTAAGGTCTTCCTCTAGTATGCCAAGATGTGCTGCCCTAACAGAGCCTTCCTTTAAGGAGCATTACGAAGGTCATTAAGAGGATTCTACACAATCCTTTCACAGAATGTTGTGAGAGAGCAGTGTGTCCTGCTTATCTGCTCCAACAGTACACATCTGGTGAAAGCTCAGAGACAGCCTTCGTCAATAGATGGGATGATTGAAACCCTGATATAGATTTTTTTCCCCCAGCTACACACTCAGCATTTAAGCGGCTTTAAACGTGCCTACTGATTTGACAGCTTCACCTGGTAAACAGTCAAGAGATCAGCTCTTTGTGTTATCAGACAGGGTGTATGGAGCTAGGTTTCCCAAACATGTAGCTTGATGTCAGCAGATCACATATTCTCAGGTCGCCTGTGTATCCACTTTCTGCAATATGGAGGAGACCCAGGCGCAGGAGCTCAGGACGGTCTGTTCTTAGATCCTTAAAGGATGAAATATTTAGATGGGATGGCGCTGTTGGGATCTCTCCTTCCCCCAGCCGTAATAACATATTTCACATTTTCCCTCCAACATGCCATGCATAGAATACATGAGGTTATGAAACCTTATATATATATTCCATGAACCTGAATCTAGTCTGATGTGACTTTGCAGTTTCCTGACTTTGAAGGGCCCATACACTACATTTGTCTGATTTTTAAATGAAGCCTCTTGATGAAATTTGTTTTGTTATCATAGAGGGAAATGGCCAGCACTTACATATTTAACTAAATATTTATTGAACTCACAGCCATATAGATAGACAGACATGCATTGTTTTAATATTGATTTAAATAATCATAATAATCACAACTGGCTTCCTTCTATTGTGCCAGGTATGGACAACTTCCCAGTCAGCACCTGAAAGCAACACAACTGTGTAAATGAGCAGGTGAAACTTCTGCAGTCCCACATGAGCAGATTGCCCTTCATGACATCATGGAAACAGTGCATATAAAACAGACTGTTTTTGGCAGCTTTGTTTCAATACTTGGACTGTATGGGGCGAGTAGTGAACTTATATTTGAAACTTCAACATTGTTTATGTACTACATGAAACTTTTAATTCCAGAAAAGCAAATACCAGGGTGCGGATCAGGCTGAAGAATGAAATGAGACTAAAGACTGACATTAAAGCAATTTAATAAAAAAAAAAAAACCAAGACTATGTGTTTGTATATAGATTAAAAAAACATCACAAAATGTTAAAACTGTAAAAAATATTTTAAAAAAATTCATCCCATTTTTTTTTTATCTCCAGTGTCTGAAACACATGAAGTCGTTCTTCTAGTTTAGTCTTTCTTTTGTAATTCCCTCTGTTTTCCACCTGAGGTCAGTCACGAGCAGAACTGACTGCCTTCGCTGTTCTGTTGTTTATGAAGTCTGCCTTCCTATACCCAGCCTGCCACAGAGGAAAAGAGAAGAAATTACGAAATAGAATAGTTATAACTAGTTATAACGTAACTTATTAGTTATAACGTAGCCACTCTATCAATTTATACTTTTTTAAATTTGCTGAACAATCAGACACTGACCTTTTTGTAGCTCCCATGGAGGTCAGAGTGCTTCCACATTGTCTGCAGCAGAACACCAGCAGCCTGGCCAGCTCTTGAGGGTCCGTATCTTAAAATTCAAATAAATAAAATGAAAACTTATATTATTTATTAACCCTAACACAAGCAATACAGTGAAGGAGTATTTGCTGTACTGCCTGTCAGTTTTGATTGTTTGTGAGCAGGTGGTCTAATGATTTTAGCCCAGTTATGGTGGTGATTACACTGAACTGTTTAAATACTGTATGAAACGGGGTACGGGATTAAAAAACCTTCAGAGGAACTTTATGGAAATTAAAAATGCTTTACACTTGTTTTGGTCTGAAAAGCTCTATGAATCTTGTCATGAATGACTTTAGGTTAAACAAAAGTTTCAGAAAGACACTTTCCCAACATGTAGAATAAGACTGATCATATTGGTATCTAGGTGTAATTGAGAGTTCCACAGACTGATTAAACAAGAAACCCTTTTTGGACCAGCTAGGTCAGGTTAAATCTGGCTAAACTGAAATGCTGTTTGCCCTGATGATGTAAGCTAGAGCTCCCCTCCAGTACTGAAGCAGGTAAAAAGTGTTCTGCTTTAAGGGTGTTTTCATAATTCTGGGCCTGATAGGACATGTAATCACACAAGCAAGAAAGACAGGTACATTTAACTCCATTTGTAAACATTAGACAAATTCAGACTGATCCATCAAGCTATTACAGGAAAAACATTTTCAAATAGCAACCAAGTCTAGAGCTAAACCCCAATGAAATGGTCAATTAAAATTGTGTATACAATATTATAATACATATGATATGATGTTTATATAGGCAGCGGTGCCAAACTCCTGTGGATTCCATGGAGTCCGACACCCCTGATATACGGGCATCATGATTGCGTACCTGTGGTCTTTGGTACTGAGTTTAATGATCCTGGGTAGCAGTCCATGGTTGAGAAGGGACCGGGTGTTGTGTACAGAAGCTTGGCTCAGGTTGTTGAGAATGTGACAGAGTAACGTGACCTCCACAGGGTGTTCTGTGTTTGTGTCAGATATAGGAAGGATAGCAACCAGGTCTGGCAACACCTGCTTAACTAGACAGAATCAAAACAATCATTACAAGCTCAATTAAAAATGAGGCGAAGCAATGTGGCTTCAAAACCGCTTTCCCAGTAAAATGAAGAAAGAGAAGAAAATGTCTGCAATAATACATCCCAGTTTTATTTTAAAAACATGGATTGTGTGTGAGAGCAACGTTTGCGAGGTACGCACTGATGTCTGGATGGAGTTCTTTGTAGCGGGACAAGTTTTTGAGCAGACTCACAGAGACCCTCCTCACTTCCCCCTCTTGCTCCTGGAGCATCTTCTTTATCTGCTGCAGGCCGTTCTCTCTCAGCACGATGATGTGGGCGACAGCTTGTGAAACCTGGCGGGCATGTTGAAAAGAATTAGGTTTGCTATAAAATGTGACTGGACAGGTAGCACCATTTCATTTTTTTTAAGGATTTAGCTGTGTTTGTTCAGTAGAGTAATTTGAGCAACTTTTAATATCCTAAATGTAAAATATTTAGCCAAAGATTGTGGAAAACCCGTTGATTGGGCTGTTTTGTTATAAAACATTTAATGAATACCTGACACACAACTCCTTCAGTCAAAGGCTGAAGATTTAATGGTATCGCTAAGAATAAATGAAAGCCAGTAGTCACTGAATAATCACCAATTATATTATAACACGTAACTCCTATGCTACATTATATGTATCACTGTCAGCAACAAATAGCATGTATGGCTCATCTTATAAAGTATTCAAACTATACTTTAGTAGGTACAGGGAGGTGAATGGAAACTACTGTCCATGGTGATCAGTCTTATGGTAGATATACAGTAGCAGTGGCAGAGAGGAAAAAAACCCAAGCAGCACATCAGGTATCACGATGTAGACACTCCAGCCCTCGAAAGAGTCAATTTATAAGCCAGACAGTACCCCTCCATTGCCTGCCGTGAGGTTCTGCATGGCTCCTATGGAAGCCTCCTGCGTTAGCTGGCGGTTGCTAATGGCAACAAGAGACAGATACATGCGAATGATGATGGCGCTCCAGAGCCACTCAACACCATGAGGGTTCCCCTTTTCCTCCAGCAGGGGGCAGTCCGACTCTGAGTGCTGAAACAATGACCGGCAACCATGAGAAAAGCAACACTACAACAGTTTGTTCCTCTAATAGTCATTATTAATAATAATAATAATAATAATAATAATAATAATATTATTATTATTATTATTATTATTATTATTATTAATATACTATGAATGCACTGAATAAAAAAAGAGGGTTTAGGGTTAAACGGGTTTAAAACAAAATCACTAACATTTTCAGCTTCAGTGTCTTTGGTGGTCTTGATTCTGAAGCAGCCAGGCGTGTGGGTCTCGAGTGCAAGACTCTGGCTGGACTCCTGCAGCACTGGTCTGTGTGTTTCAGGCAGCTCTGACTCAAACTGATAGGTCAGGTTATGCAGGATACACACACAGTTTTCTAAAGCCTACAACAAGTGAGACAAAATATTCAAAACCATTTAGCTGAAGTGTACAATAGACAAGATTAAACTGGGTAAAGGTTCAGACAGGAAACGAACAGGAACAATAGTTAGGATACCTTGTCATCAGGTTTGTAATCTGCAATGGTTCCACGGACATAATAAACGAGGGAGTCGATGAGACCATCGCAGTCTCTCATGGTTTTACGTGCATTCGGACCAGCAGAACTTACATTTCTAAAAACAAAAAAACCCCAAAAACAAATCCGGATACCCGGATACATAAATGAATCACCCACACTTACTACTGCATTTTGAGAACATATTCACTGCGTAACTCCGCAAACGTTCACAGATCGAGATCTAATGGTGTTTTCTTTACATGGACTCTGTGTGCTTTAGTCACACCTCAAATAGCCTGTAGCATTGAGGAAAACCTCAGAATCAGCCAGCAGCTCCAGTTTGGGATCCTCCCCCTCTGAGACACCTGAACAGGGCACCAGCACAGTGTCAGTTAGAGGTTTTACTGCGTCGTGGCACAGCTGCTCCTTCAGCATGTCGTGAGAGGACAAATTCCACAACAGCCCTGAGGAGCAAAAGAACATTTGGAGGCTTAAGTACCATTAGGATGAAAGGTAAATTAGTAGCAGAACAAATACAGACTGTCCAACTCCAAATGCCTCCACTTGGACTTGAGAAACCATCTTGTAAAATGCAAAATTAAATTTTTTGTCGCTGTCCTAAATGAAAACAAGTGCATTCTCTCCAGAGAGCTTCTTCACATCGTAATACACAATCCCTGGTCACTGAATGAATAGAACATACTAAATGTGAACTAAATGGAAACTGAAAAAGTTTTGTTTTGGTTTTTCCAACATGCTAAAAGTAATAGAAACTAAAGACAAATGTATTTAAACATGATTTCTGCTGAAGATTTGTACTTACAGATACAAAACATATAATCTTTATGGCAATACAAACTCAAAAGCTAAACAATAATATATATTTATAATTACATAATGTACCTTTATTCCTAAATGTAACCAATTAGTCAACATGTTTTTGGTGCCTGAAGTTTCTGATTATTTTAGATTCTGACTCAAACATTAATATTTCTGAAGCAGAAGCTTTTGTTTACAGAATGTGCATATAGAGCCTTTTCACCCTTTGTTATTTAAAGTATAATTTAAGTATTGTTAAGATAAACGGTTAATAAGTTGCAGAACATAATTATGGAAGGCAGGCAGTCTTCTGAGGCAGAGGGATCAGCAAGTATCCTGTGGGGCATCCGAGCTGCTGTGGAGGGGTATAATTCTCAACCTGGACGACAGAAGAGCACTGCCTTGTCAAGCCTGGATTGTAAGGATTAGAAATCTGTATTTGCTTCATGTTGTGACTGGAAGCCTGGTAGTATAATGAATGTATAACACACTGCCAGAGAGAGAGAGAGAGAGAGTGTGAGTGTGTGTGTGCATGACTGCTCCGTGTCTTGTCTTCGTATTTTAGTGTTGTTCCCCAATTTTCAACAGTTATCTCTGTTTATTTTGTATTAGTAAGCTGTGCCCTGTCTAAACATGTGGGTAGAGGGAGTTATTTCAACGGATTTTAAACATTTTCCCTCTGGGATCAATAAAGTTTTCTAATTCTAAATATTTATTTCTCCTTGCTGCTGCCGTTTGAAGCGCCTGTGGTGCTGCTGCCGTTTGAAGCGCCAGACCAGAATCTCCCCCGTGGATCGTCTCAGTGTTTCTCGTTTTTTGTTTTGTCCTTGCATTTTTATTACTGTAAATTAAATTAAAACCAATACAGGTTTACCTTTGCATTTTCTTTAATGGTAATGCCTTAAACTTAGTTTAGAATGAAATGAAAGTGTTTTGGGAGCATATTTCAGCCATATTTGAGGCATATTTACACTATAAAAATGGGCATTTGCTTGGCTTTTTTCCCCCCTGAAACACACGTTCCAAAACACTTGGAACGTAACCTTGCGAAAAGCCGGGGATTACTATATAACCAAATCAACTAATTTCTCTCTCTAAACAGGCTTAAGTCCGTGTTTAAGGTGGCACACTCCACTGAAACTGCTCTACATGCCATCTCAGAAGAACTTCATGCAGCTAGATCAGCCAATCTGTCTTCCGCTCTGATCCTCCTTGACCTCTCTTCTACCTTCGACACAGTAAATAACCAAATCCTCCTCGCCAAGCCTTGCGATCTCGGGCACAGCCTGAACCTGGTTTGCATCCTACCTTGATGACCGGAGGTACCGGGTAGCATGGCAAGGCACCCAGTCTGCTCCATGAAGTTTATCCACTGGTGTTCCACAGGGCTCGGCCCTTGGACCACTTCTCTTTTCTCTTTATACTGGTTCCCTCGAGGATATAATAGCCTCAAATGGTTTTTCCTACCACTTTTATGCTGATGATACACAACTTATTCTACACCACTCTTTCCCGCATCTCCGACTGTCTGGCTGACATCTCCTCTTTGATGGCGGCCTTCCACCTCAAGCTGAACCCCATCAAAGGGAGTCCTTCAGCAAACCGGTTATCATCATCTCCTAAGAAGGTAAGAAATTTTGGTGTTGCGCTAGATGAACACCTGTCTTTCTCGCTGCACGTTGACCAGATCTCCAGAACATACAGATACCCTCTGTACAACATCAGAAGAATCTGACCCTTTCTCATCACGAAAGCTACACAGATTCTCGTACAGTCTTAGGTTATCTCCAAACTGGACTACTGCAACTTTCTACTGGCTGGACTTCTACAGAAGGTAACTAAACCACTCAGGGCTTCAACCACGGCTCATCTTGGGCCTCAGCTGCGCAAATGAAGAGGGAGACATGCATCAAGACTCTTCTCAGTCTTGGGCCCCAGCAGTGGAACGAACTCCCTCTTCCGATCAGATCTGCGGAGTCCCTCGCTGTCTTCAAGCTTCGCCTGAAGACCCACCTCTTCAAGGAGCACATTGGTGACTAACTATGTCTCATTTTTCTTGCTTTTTTCTAAAACAAAAACAAAAAAACCTAATCCCCATCCCTTCCTTTATTTTGTCTTAACTTCTGACTTTTCTTCAACATGTGTTGTTTAGGTATAGTGGATGTGGATTTAATTGGCTTTACTGGTTTAAGAAACAGATATGGACTACTTGAGCTAAATGCACTAAAAAGCTTCAAACAGCACTTTATATTATTTTTACTTGAAGTAAAGTAAGTCTACAAGCAGGGCCTAATACACTAATCAGAGACAACATTAAAACAACCTGTTTAAGACTGTGTAGGTTTCTCTCTTGCCATCAAGACAACTCTGACCCATGAAGACATGGGCTCTGAACGTATTTGCACCAAGACACTAGTAGCAAATCCTTTTAACTCCTGTAAAGGCGGGGCCTCCTTGGATTGGACTAAAACTGAGTTCCGGGGGTTTAGAGACCAAGTCAACAGCCTAAAGTCTTTGTTATGTTTGTTGAACCATTGAAGAACAATGTTTGCATGTGACAGCAAGCATTACCCTGCCACTGCCATTAAGGATTATCCTGCCACTGCCATTAATACTGTTGCAATGAAATGGTGTAGTTTGTGTGTAACAATATTTAAGTCAGATCATAGATGTCAAAGTAACATCCACATAAACGCCAGGACCCAAGAGCTCTCAGCAGAACATTGTCCAGAGCATCACACCGCCTCCGCTGGCCTGCCCGTATCATACAGTGGGATATCTCTGGTGCCAGATCCCTCACCGGTGAGAGATGTGAATAATGTGAAAGAAAATGTGATTCATTAGACAAGGTAGTCATTAGACCCTTCTTCCTTTGCTCCATGATACAGTTCATGTTCATGTGCCCATTGAGGGTACCTTTGCTCCTCATGTATCTCAATACATGAGTGAGCCTTGGGTACTGACGAACCTGTCACCTGTTTACTGATCAGTGTGTGTTTGTATGTACAACTTCAGTAAAAAGACATTTCTAAATCATAATGCTCCAAATTGGTGACTGACCAGTGAGCTGCCGTCGCGTCTCAATGTCCCGGTTCACACTGAGCAGACGCACGATCACAGCAACACCATCACAGTCTTTCACCTCCACTTTGTTGTCACTGTCCTCAAAGACGGCATTCCGGAGCGCTCCTGCTGCGGCTTGCTGCAGCTCCTCGTTTTCAGAACCCAGAAGCTTCAACAGCTTCGGAATGCCACGCAGGTGAAGCAGCTAAAGAAGGCAAAGAGTCACAGTCCATTTATCACTACAAAATCAACAACTATTCACATAACAAAACCAGCTGAAACTGTTCTGCCTGAGAATGATATACAGTTGTTCTACTGTCACACTGTAGAAAAGGTGGTACTACTTACCATTTTCTTGGCATCTGCACTGCTGTAGCACTGGTTTTGTATGAACTTCGCAGCAGTCATCTGCTTCTCCGTGCTCTGCTGAGTGAGAAGATTCACAGCCGTCTTCAGAGTCATCTCCGTACCTTGCTTTCCCCTTCTGTCACACACAGACACACAATGTTTCTAAGAACATTTTTATAGTGACAAAGGTTATCAAGAAAATATATTAATTCTAACAATAGAACAATATAAGACTATTATTGCTATCATGACACTAGTGGCCCTGGGATTTCCCATGTTATCCCGTTGGCTTAATATCCTGATGCCTTTTTCAAATACTCAATGAAGTGTGATAGACATCCATACATACATAATCTTAAATAATGTACTCCAACTTGCCCCTGGGAAACTAAATGTAACTACTTTACAATGTCATTAAATATGTACTTACATATAAATAATACTGTATTACTTAATTGTTGTACCGCAAAATAATGACCAATTCTAGACTTCTAGGAGTGAAAATCTTACTTTAGAGATTCAAACTTTGCTTCTCGGTTGATCTCAGGTTCTAAGGCGAGCACTGTCCCATTTGTCTTTGCCTCAGCGTTAACCAGTACAGCGGTTTGTGAAGGCCGTCTGCTTGTTGCCTCCTGCCTCTCCCTCCCATCACGGACCAGCCAGGACAAATCCTGCGATCCATACTGCCCCTTTTGGTGCAGACTGAGAGATCTCTGCAACTTCTGCCTCTCCAAAAACATCTGGTGATGCTCTGATCGGAGAGGGCATACTTGTGGGTTGCTGGGCAGGAAGACATCATCCAAAGGGTCCAGCTCATACATGGGCCTTCGGGGGAGCTGCTGTGTACCAAAACGGCCTGCCATGAAAGACCGAGTGTTCCGAAAAGACTCAGAGTGTGCATAATGCTGCGAAGGGACAGCTGTCTGAAGATGGTCGGCTGAATACACAGATCGCATGGCAGGCAGCGTAAAGGCCGCAGAGTCCCAGCAGAAGCCATTTCCAGAAAAGCCGTACCGTGAAGTCCCACAGCCCCCATTAACCCGAGGGAGCCCTGGACTCGGCCTATGTGAAACATCCACCCTCCGCACTGGTCTCATCAACTCTGATGTGAAAGATGAGCCCTGTGGTAAAAATAATTTCATTTGAATCATCTGTGAAAATGAAACCCTAATTTAATCAAGTAAATTTTAAGAATTTCTATTGGTGTGTGAAAAAGCCAGCTGGCGTTTGTTAGGCGCTTTAAAGAGACCTTTTATGACAACGATAATATAAAGGCAAAGGAAAAACAGCCGTACCTTTACTGAACCATTCCTGACTGGTGTGGTGATTGCTAGTTGGCTGGTAGACACACTACCTGAGAGAAAAACAGAGCAGCTTATTCTACATCCTCCTGCTTTGTTCCACACTCTAAGTGATGCATGAGTGGGGGACAACCACCATTCCAAAACTCATCCTATTTTCTAATGTATTATTTCTATTCAAATGTTATACTGTATGGACCCAATTTGAAGCTATAACAGCTTTCACTCTTCTTGGAAGGCTTGTGCCCATTCATTCTGTCGATCATTTATGAGTTCAGGCACTGATGTTGAAGGAGAAGGTCTGGCTCACAACCTCAATTCCAGTTCATCCCAAAGGTCTGGATGGGGTCAGGGCTTTGTGCGGGCCAGTCACACCAAACTCATAAAACCATGACTTTATGTCTCTAGTATTAAGACAAACCCTGAAAATGGCCAATACTTTTGTCCATTTAGTGATTTAGTGTATCTTATCTTATTGTGAATTCATTAAAAACCTGAGACAAAAATGACAAATTCAAAAGATGAAAAGTAAGCTGACGTTGTTTTCAGGATATTAAAGTGACTGACCCATTTATAGATCCTACACAAAAAGATGTTATCACACATTGGACCTTTAGCCTCATTTTGCCCCAATATGCCCACAGTAATCAAATCAGTGCTGAAGGAGGGCCTGACCTCCCACCTCTTGGTGAATCCTACCTCTGAGAGTGGGCCGTTTTCCTTTCCGGGACAGGGTGAGCTGCACTTGCTGCTCTACTCGGCAGCGCCGGTCCGGCCGGGCTAGCCGCTCCTCGGACGGCAGAGCTAGACTAGAATCATCAGGTTTCCCCGAGCCCTGGAGGGACAGCACTGTCCTCACGTACAACGACTCGTCGGCCGCCATGCTGTCTACGTCCCTTCGTGGGAATCCGGCCCGAAACTATCTGCTCTTTGTGCGTCAGGTGTGTTTTTCCTTTAGTTTTTTTCCCCTAAGGGTGTGGCTTCTGTGGCTACTTTAGGGCGTGGTTACCTGGACGACTCGTAGGTTGCCGTGGCTACCGGAGGGCGTGTTTTCCGTGCGCCACCTCACAGATTGAATTACCTGCAGATGTTTAACCTGTTGCTCTGCACAAATATCAATACACAGAGGAGGACAGAACCTTACAACCACACCCAAATACTCTCACCCTCATATTAAATCATAGTTCCAGCGCACACTGACAAACTTCTCCTGGAACTGTTTTACTGGAATATATTTTATTGGATCACCAAACAACAATATATATATATATATATATGCACACAAATGTCTATTTTTTTTTTATGTTACACTGTTGTGTTATATAGTTTTATTATATAATTTTTCTGGTCTTACTTTTGTTCTGTCCCCTTTCTGCCATACATTTCACACTTCTGGGACTAATAAAGGTTTTATCTTATCTTATCTTAACTTATCTTACCTTATTTAGAGCTTAACATTTTATATTGTTCTTGTATCTTGTCTTTGATACCTATAGCCTACTGTTAGTTATACTTATTTATCTATTCATTTATCACACTCATACTGCTAGTTCTTAGTCATTTATTTATGTATTCTACCTCCTTACATACTGGTCTATTCTGGTACAGCTGATACAGTCTCCATTTGACATCACACTTTATTTGTTATTTGTTTTATATATTTTAACTTGTTGCCGTGTATATTCATGTGTATTGGAATGACAGTAAACACATTCCCGGCTATTCTATTCTACTCCTGTGTGTCTTTGCAGTCACATTATAGGCAATTTCCTCCAGGATCAATAGTTCTCTGATTCAGATTCTGAAAAGTAACTGCCAAAATTCAAACAGAATTGCAAAAAGTGCAGTAAAGTGTCAGACAGTAGGTTCTTCAAAACTGCAAATTCTCAGTGAAACTACAAACCATCAGCATGTGATCTTCGCTGAACATCTTATATAATAACGTCCTTTGAGGTGTAAAAATAAGATAAGAGGTGTGTGTAATAAAATAAGATTAGATAAGAGGAACTTTATTTATGCAGAGAAATTCTTGTGTCAATAGCTTGCTCAGCTCAACAAGAGAGTATAAAAGAGAACAAAAGACAATAGGAAAAACAAAAAGATAAAAAAAAATAAAATAAAATAAACTACAGTGCAGCACAATGACAAAACATTAGTGAAACTAATCACAGTGTAGCACTGACATTACTGTGTGTACAGATGTAGATATAAAGTTCTGTACTGTAGTAGTGTATGTTTGTCACTAGGTGGGCCTGTGGTTGTTGTAGAGGCGCTCTTCTGGTGGGACAGCAGGCGGCACCTGTAAAACGGAACGAAGAGAAACATAAATAAAAGAATCACTGGCCTCCGGTGTCCTCCGCAAAACAAGACCTTACAGCCTGATCAACAGCAGAGGACTCCAGGTGCTTATATTGTGTTAACTATCCAGTAATGCTCTTAATAGTTATAAACAAATCAAGTAATGACGCCTCCTTCGTCCCGTAACTGCAGCACTGGGTTTCTCCACACTCCGGCACCATTCAATCTGAGATCAGGATATTACGGTAATACAACAGTTTTGTCCAGCAGGTGTCAGCATGATTGAGCAACAGAAATAAAGAATAATACTGTATTCTGTAATTGTTGCAATCGTAAATGAAAATGTAAATAAATAAATATTAGCAAACAAGAATGTAGGCGCCCTGAATGTGACCACTGTCAGTCAGTTTATATTATACATATCCGACTAGATAATCATTATTGATCTAGATGGTCATATCTGTCTAGTCATCGATCCGGGTTGTCATGACAGGTCACGATGGTCATTGTCGGTCAGTCTATGTCAGGATGATCATTATTAGTCTTGATAGTTATTATCAGTCAGTGTGGTCATTACTGGTCAGTGAGGTCAGTATTAGTCAGGATAGTTATTATCAGTCAGTGTGATCATCAGTTCGCATCATTGCTTTTGATTAGTTTTTCAGACAGAATGATCATCCACCATAATCGGTCAATATAGTCACCAGTCTTCTCCAGTAGCTGATGATGATTCTGCGTGTCTGTATAGTCCATTTTGATGTCCTTTGTTTTGTAATGTTTTTTTATTTAGAACTACATAGAACTACTCAAATGTCAAAGTGAACTGTATTGTCTTCTCAACTGTATACAGGTGTACAGAGAGATGAAGCAGTGTACACACAGTGCAACAGACATAAGACGTTGTACAACATACAAAACAATTCAAATAAAGAAATATAACATAAGAGTAAGGTTTCAGAGTAACCTTTAATAAGAGTAACCTTTCCAGAGTTTGTGGACAGCTCTGTACAATATATCTGTACAATATATATGAATGTAAGTACAATACGCAATGATTAGAAAAAGTTGTGCCATGTAGCAGAGAATTGTGTAAACAGTATGAACAATATAGAAAGTACTCGGTATTGGAATGAAGACTGGACTAATATAGAATGTTTGACATGGTAATATATTCACAGCCCAGCTAATACTTCTTTCTCATGTGTCAAGGCTACTGTGTGATTATAATGTTGTATGACCGCTTGTGGAGCAGATACATTATTTAGACAAAAGTATGCCTCTTAAATACTGAACTTTGTGGACACAGTTTGGGGAAGAACCTACTACCCCAGTGCACAAAGCAAACTCCATAAAGACATGGTTGGATGAATTCGGTGTAGATTAACTAGACTGGCCGCACAGAGCCCTGACCTCAACCTCATACAACACCTAGGATGAGTTGGAGAGTGCGAGGCAGGCCTTCTCGTCCAACATCTGTCCCTGACCTCATGGATGCGATACCAAATGAATGGACACAATTTCCCACACGAACACTCCAAAATCTTGTGGAAATCCTTCCAAGAAGAGTGGAGGCTGTTATAGTTGCAAAGCAGGGTGACCAACTCATTATTAAAGCATCTGTATTCGAATGTAATGACGTTGTAGTTCCGGTTGCTGAAATGCTCAGCCGACCCAATACATCTGTCCACATAGTGTATATGGATCCGTTCAGTACAACGAACGAACAAAAGATCTTTTCGCAGGCTGCGCTGAAAACAACGGGCTCTTGCAAATGTGTGTACGTTGATTGGTCGAGAGGTGTTTAAAGGGTCCGCGCGGCCCACTGCTGATTGGTTGAGGCACAGCAGGTCCAGTCGTCAGCCTGTGGGTCGGAGTCTCCTGTCAGTGGAGGCGGAGGAGCTGGAGGAGCAAGCACAGAGGTCTAGTTGGTTCATACAGCCTCGTTGCCCCATTCTTAAGGTCGTTTTTTGGAGGGACCGCGCTCTGAGTGACTCCATTTGACGGTTAGCGCTCGGACATGGGCCTATTTTGGTGTTAGTATCATTGGCCCACGCAGCGGAGTACTGTAGCCGAGATGAGTGCGGGTTCAGCGGGCGGCGGGTCAGCGCCCCACCGCTTCGCCCACTACTTCATCATCTGTGGATTAGACAACCAGACCGGCTTGGAACCGGACGCTTTAGCCGGTAAGACAAAAACAAACAATTCACTATCATAAAAAGAAATACCAGTGGTGGTGACAAAGCCTAAACACACCAGATTTGTCTGTTTTTCCAAAACACAGCGTTCACATGTCACATAATGCTGCGAATCCTGTAGAGCCAGCTGTATTAATTTTTTATTTATCACAGTTTAAATGGTTTCAATGGTTTTCGCGCTTTAAATGGTTCGGTGTTGACAGAATGTCTTTATTTTGTGGAGAATAGTGACCCTTCTCACTAAATCTGTGAGGCAGCCACTTGGGAAATCTCGCGACATTACCTCCCATAGGATAAGCCTCTTGTGGGTTAAACAGCTCCTGATGGGGATCAAAGCAATATATTTATTTATTTATATTATATATCAGTTTTTCTTTACAAACTAGTAGATGCCCTTCCCTTGCATTTAGAAAGAAAGGAGAAGAAGTCTGGGCATGAATAAAACAATGCTAGTCTTGGCCTGTCTCTGACGTTTGGATTCCTCATTTTAAAATGTGTTTTTAATGCTAATTGCTCCCTGTTGTGTTTTCTTTTGCTTGAGGCACTGTTGTAATATTCTTGGGCTGAAGAGGAGGCAGAGCCAGGCTGATTAGATTAGTACAGACATCCCACTTCTCTGTTTGCATGCAGTTCAGTTTGTACGAAATGTTCAAGTTGGGCTTAGAATCAATAATTATCTTTGCTAACTTAATTTTATTGAAAATCTTGTCAATGCAGGTGTTTGGTGTCCTAATGTCCGGAATTATAGTTTCCAAATCTCTCAGAGTCTATAGAATGTAAGCCCTGAACCTGTGTTGTATGTGACAGCGTGAAGGTGAATATGGTACATGAGATTAAAGGTGTGTGTGTGTGTGTGTGTGTGTGTGTGTGTGTGTGTGTGTGTGTGTGTGTGTGTGTGTGTGTGTGTGTGT